>MSJI02000769.1:0-126371 GCA_001931905.2 Cladosporium sp. IMV 00045 | reverse complement strand
TGCCTGTGTAACCTCCAACCGGCCCTGCACGCGAAGAAGTTTGTTCCAGATAGCGTGGCGTTTTATTATCGTCGCTGCTGACTCGCGCCTCCGACTCTTGCTCGCGAATCACCGCCATCGCCAATCCTCAGAGCAGAGCACGGGGCGTATGGCAGCAGGCAGTTGCGTCTGTTGGCGACCGTTCTGCTAACGAATTGCCTGCTTCGCCATGCCATCCAGACCATTAACCAACCTCGTCAATCTCCATGCATCAAGCCAGTGAGACTTGAATCTGTAGGCACGAAGGGTCTGCTTGCGTGCAGCTCGCCAGAACATGCCCTCACAACCCTCGCTTGTTCGGACCTTCATCCGGGATCAGCAAGCCAATCCTTGCCCTCTGAAGCCGGAGGCCGTACCGTTGTGGTAAAGCATATTCGCATCTCATCCATGGGCCATTCCTCTGATGCTGCCACTCGGACCTCTTGTGCTATCGTATGGTGAAGCCGAAAGCATACGAGACCCTTGCTCGGCAGATGAACACGGCGAGTAGTGGTCGAACAACAGTCGACAAGGCATCATCCAAGACTAGAGGGCATCTCTGATATTGGTCGTGCAGATGGCCGGTGCTCGAGTGTGTTAAGTCACATCCCTGCCCTCTGTTGCGATGATGTACACAGGGTACCTCGCGATTGCAATCCCGCAGCGGCCGCCTGCACCACCAAGCAATAGCCGCTTGTGCATCGCTAGAGCTTCCCTGTCGTCGTTCTCTGTCGCCCTCTTCGCGTCGCGAAGGATGCTGCATGCGGTGGGTACACGCACTCCAAGGCGCGAGCCGCCCTCGCCGCCGCCCATCTTTGGTGAAGGAGGGATCCTGAGGTTCTCCATCCCGCCCACAACGGCAATGCGGCATCCTTTTCGCGGTTGAAGCTTTATTTTGTGTTATACATAAACATGCTCATCAGGGTTCGTATCCTACGTGGGTCTCTCACGTGCGCGTCGATTCCAGAATGGTTCCAAATCCATGTTCTGGGAGGCGAAAAGTGCGAGCGGCTATTGACATTCCGCATCAGGCGTGCTAAGCGAATATTCATCCCAGGTTCGATTGCGACAAAGTAGCTAGTTAGTCGTGCGTGGCCAACACAACAACATCGGCCCAAGCGCCTAAAGTCCCAAGGCCTTTCTCGACTTTTTAGCGGCGCCTATTGTTTCACGGCCGCTTGCGCATTCCGACCCGGGATCGATTTGTGTTCAGCCGGAATTGAACCGGGAGACACTTCGGTCGATGGCCGATGGCGGGCTCGAGACGGGCTTCTCTCTTCTGCTGTGTTCTACGTTCAACCACCCCGGCGAGCGTTACGGGTAAGTGGAGGCGCTGACGATGTTTGTCTTATCGCTTGTGCATGCTCTTGCATAAAACATCTCAGATCGGATAACAGACACGATCACTATTCAGTCCCTTGCTGGCAGTTCTTCTTCCTCTATGGCTCTCAAGGTGACACTCACAAAAGACGGTCAGGCTTGAAACGGACACCATTGCTTTCGACAAACAAAAAAAGTCACACAATTCCAATACTCAAGACCTCTCGTCTCACAAGTATCACTTTCACTATACCACCACCCATATCACCTCACGACACTTCAACACATCAACACATCAACACCACACCCCATCAACTCTTCTCCTCCCACTCAACAGTCCTCCCATCCCCTCCCCCCTGCCTCCCCTTCAAACTGACCTCCAACCCCGGCTTCCTCTTAATAGTCTGCAAAACAACACAATACCTCTCCGTCAACTGCCCCAACTTCCTCACCTTCTCCTCCCCCACCTCCCCATCAAACACCAAGTCAAACCCCAACCGAATCGCCATGAACCCCACCGGCGCCTCCCTATCAACCCCCATCGTGCCCTTAAAATCCAAATCCCCCTCCGCCCTCACCGTCCCGCTCACGATCGGGATTTCCAACGCCGTCGCGACAGCTTTGAGCGTCACGCCCGCGCACGCCACGAGCGCTTCCAGCAGCATGTCGCCGCTGCACAGCTCGCCGGACACGAGAGGGTCGGAGCCGCCGGCTTTGGGGTGCAGGCCGGCGATTTTCTGCGATGCTGCGTGTGCTGCTTGGCCGGTGCTGAGCTTGCAGGTTATGTTGCTGGAGTCGAGCGTGCCGCTGGAGTGCAGGGTGACGAGGGCGGAGGAGGGGTCGGACTTGTAGGAGGCTTTGAGGGGAGCTTGCTTTTCGCGGAGGGTTGGGGTGGTCATTTTCAAGGATGGAATGGGTTAGGATGGGACGGTTTCTTGTTGATGCCGCTTTGATGTGATGTGCTTGATGTATATGTTGGCGTTGCTCGTGTGATCGTGTCTGCCCCGTTGAGGTCAATTGAACGGTGATTGTGTTCGTCGTAACTGTCTGGCTATTGAGTTATGTCCTTAAGGAACTCTTGAGCAGTTCAATCGACGAATATTCCTAGCCATTCTTATACCGGCTCATGGTGAAATACCGTCCTGTCCATCCATTACCCCAGGCCATTCAACCGACCACCCCGCCATTTTACCCCGCGACTGATGTGCATGGATGATGTTGCTCGGTGTCGACGCATTGAAAGTGGAAGGTGGTCGACTTGAGAGAGAAGAGAAACAAGGACTTCCAAGAATCCAGACTCTGATCGAAAATAGCACTCGTTCGTGTCTGTGCCTTTTTCAAAGAGAAAAAATCTGCCCAGAAGGCCTCCTCCACCGCCCTGCTGTGATGCAGTTGTTGCTGGCCGGATTACCTCTTTGGGACCGGGATTGCCTGATCGTCTGAGACCCTCTCAGAGCTCTGGACTCCGACAGCGAAAGTCCTTTGCTTGTCCCACCTCTCAAGAGACCGAGAGACCCTCAAGACCCCGCAGCAGAATGCACGCGCATCACTGTATGTAGTAGGCCGTTCGACAGAACCCGGCGAAGGCCAAGGGTAGCCCGAACGAACCAGGAAAACCGAATGGAACGCCTTCCAGCTCATGGGCCAGGCCAGGTAAGCAAGTAGAATAGAGAGACATCTTCTTTCTTTACGCGATTTCCTTCTCTCTCGCCCATCTTCCATTCTCCCACCTTTCCCAAACCACAAACAACACCGCAAACATGGCCGTCGTTGTCGACCAAACGATCCCCTTCCCGGCCGAAACCCTCGACCTCCAAAACCCGCACCGCTGGAACGATCTCTACCCTCTGATCCGGCCGACGGTGCGACAAGTCCAGACCGCCAAGGGCCAGCACATCCTCGTCGACCAAGCGCTGGCGCAGAGCAAATACGTTAACATCGCCGCCGTGGGCGGCCTGGGAAATTTCTCCTCCAAGCTGCTGGACGAGAAGCGCGTCACCGCCATCGTCACCGAGAAGGCCGGCGCGGGCGTCCTCGCCATTCCGGATATTAAGCATGCTCTGCAGACAGTGGGCGCGGCGGAGAAGCAGGGGCTTGTGGTTGTGCGTTCTGGCAAAAGCCGGAATGTGCAGGTCCATGGTTCTGATGTTGTTGAAGTAGAAGCTACCGGCGAGCTCGAGCTGGATCACCTGCTGCATTTGCTGGGCAATGCCACAGAGTCTTGCAGGACTTCTATTCATCAGACTACCGATTTGGTGAAGGTGTTCGCTAAGAGTGCGACGGTTGCGGTTTCGACTTTTGCTGCTGAGAAGGCTGGTGGCAAGCCGGCTCTCTTGGGTGCGGATGGCAAATCGAGCAGCTATGAGAGTGTAAAAGCGACGATTGAGAAAGAGCTTGGAAACGTTCTTAAGTCGCAAGGTTCTCAGAACGGACAGGTCACTTATTCCATTCACTACTCTGATATCAATGGTTTGAGCCGACTTGAGAACTACATTCTTGCGAAGGAAATCGCAGACTACTGCCGTAAGCTATTTATTTGCCATGCTTACAGGGAATACCAGACTAACAATCTCTACCAGACTCTCAAAACATCCCCTTCCGCCTCTCGCACTCAACAATCCTGAACCACGAAAAGTCCGCCCGCGGCCTCGCCATCTCCGTCTGCCCAGTGCCCACACACGACCTCTCACCTCAACCCAAACCGCAAGCAGACACAACAACCAACGGCGCAAACGGCACTCCCCTCTCCAAAACCCTCTCCCCCTCCGCCTCACAGATCAAATTCGACGACTCCCAAGTCCGCCAGCGCATCGTAGCCGGCTGCAACGCAGTCATCAAAGAAGAGCCCACGATCACCGAATACGACACGATCGTCGGCGACGGCGACTGCGGCTACACGCTGCGTGACGGCGCCAAGCAAGTGCTCGCTTTCATTGACGGCAAGGACCTCGCCCGCCTGCCGGAGACGGTGGCCGCGCTCGTGCACGACCTCGAAGTCAACATGGGCGGCACCTCTGGCGCGCTGTACTGCATTTTCCTCACGGCGCTTGCGGCTTCGCTGGCGAGCGAGTCGAGCGTTCCAGGCGCGCTGAAGGGCGCTCTGGAGCAGTTGTTGAAGTACACGCGTGCTAGACTGGGTGATCGTACGATGATGGATGCGCTGATTCCTTTCGTCGACACGCTCAATTCGACGGGGGATGTTGATCAGGCGATCGCGAAGGCTAGCGAGGGCGTGGATGGTACGAAGAAGATGGAGGCCAAGTTGGGCCGTAGCACTTATTTGGACGAGAGCGCGACGCAGGGCGTGCCTGACCCCGGCGCTTATGGTTTGTTGGTTCTGCTGAGCGGGATGGCGAAGGCGTGAGAATGTGATCTCACTGCTTGGATTCGTCTTTTCTTCTTCCCGTATCGGCATTTAGCCAGCGTTATTCAGCAAGCCAGCATTAATTCTTCATAATGATCACGTAAAACAAAATACTTTCCTAGTCCAACCGACAAACAACACCTCTCATACCACCTCACAAATCCAACTCCTCAAATCCAACACCCACCTCCCCCCTCCCCCTCATGACCTCCCGTCTAATAATTTCCGCCCCCTCCATTCCCTCACCCAGATCAACCCCGACCACCCCACAACACTCCCCAAACCTCACCTCCTCTAGCCCCCTAAGCGCCAACAAACTCCCCATCCCCTCCGTGACCCAAAGCGCCGCCCCTTTCGGCAGCAATTGTCCCCTCGCCAAGCGAATCACCAGCTTCCCCATCCCACCACAGGCTCCCAGCAGCGCGAACGCCACAGCATCCTCCCTCTGTCCGCACGTCACGTCCACAGCTCGCAGCGCCGCTCGGCCTGCGGGCCCGACAGTGCGGAGGAAGAGGTAGAGGTCGCGCGTCGTATTGACACGGAAGGTGGTTTGGGCGTACATGTAGTCGAGCGCTTCGAAGTGCAGGGTTTTGCAGGTTTGCAGGAGGGTGAGTTTGGATTTCACGTTGCCGCGAGGCGCGATGGGGATGGGGACGCCTGTGTGTGTGCGGATGATGCGTGAGGAGTCCCGGTTGAGGGAAGTGAGCTCAGTTTCGGAGGGAAGAGTGGGAAGGATGTAGAAGTAGATTTGGAGGCGGAGTTCGGGAGGTAGCTTCATGAGGGGCGAGCCTGTTTGTGAGGGTTTGGAAGGATGGCGGGTGTCCGTCGGCTGGGGTGGTAGGGCAGCGGCGCTGCGGCGTTGATTCCAGCGGTTGACGAGGGAGGCGTAGTCGATGGCTGTGGACTGGGTGTTGATAGGGATGCGGAGTTGAAGGCGGATGCATTTGGGGTTGTGAAATGGGGTAGCGGGGACAGTGTTGAGTGGACCTTCGAGGGCTCGCACGCTGCCTTCTTTCGGGATGAAGAGGCCGCAGGAAATGCAGCGTGAGCCTTCTTCGAGGGACTCCAAGGGTGGGCGGTCGCAGACGTGGCCTAAAGCTGCCAGCTGGCGGGCGGTCGTTTGGTGGTCTGGCCATTGGTTTTCGAAGGTCTTGAGGCGGGAGGAGAAGGAGGGTCCTGGGGTTGATTGATCCATTCCTGCCTATCTATGTGTTGGTGATTTCGAAAATGGCTGAGTCGGAGTTGATGATGGATTGTTCGTGAGGCATTCGGCGGTATGTTCACGGCCAAAATCAACTTAGTGCTTTGGAGGAGTGACAAAAGCAGATATTATCGCTGACAGTATCAACAACCATCACATAAAACATGTTGTGCCTGTGTTCATTCCTCGCTCACGGAACCAGCAGGCGAGGTACGCGCAACTTTTGTGGCGACACACATCCGGGAATGGAGGGATTAATGACAAGTTTGATTAGGGGTCGCAGCATCAAAAGGAGACAGAAATCAGTCGTAATCAATGATCTGAAGACAACCCAACATCGTATGGTCAGATCATGATGCGTTGGTAGGATGGTGAAAGAAGATGCGACGAAGTGGTGTATGCAAATTGGTCTCCCCCGCACGCCTATGCTTGGAGAACCGGACTTCACAAAAAGTCATTGAAACGAAGGATGCAATGATCTTGAACTCTTACATGTAGAATCAGAATTGAGATGTCCGGTCAGTATAACTGCTTTTCACCATCAAAGGACGGGATTATATTTGTTCTTCGCAGAGCAAAAGCCCGAATAAGGCGAACCGCTGCCACTATGCATGGATCAGACCCAATAGTTAGTGAGACCTGATATGTGGCACATCCGCGTCTCTGGATTCATTGTTTGAAGTTTTTGGTCTATCTTGCCTTACTACATCACTTGCATCTAGAAATTCACAAACATTCCATAATGGCATGTGACAGTGGTCTGAGCTTTTCTGCTCCTTCCCAATTCGGAAATCTCAAGTCGACATTTGATGTTTCGCATGTGAGAGAACTCGGGGCGGGGACTCACTCCCACCCCCTATCTCCTTATACAGTCGGCACCGCTACGCTGACTAGAATCCTGTTGCCTCTGGTGATATATCAGCCATGGGCAACTCTCCGATCACTTCCACAGACAAATAGTCTAATAGACAATGTACTGTGTCACGCTGAATCGCCTTGATGAGGCGCCGGAGGCTACTGCCTTATGCCGTGCCAGCGAGCAATGCCATCTAGTTGAACCAATTCGTATTGTTATTGCCCCGAAAGAATGGTCGTATAAGATGCTAGGTCAAGAAGAACGTTCCGATAATGCGTACGTAGGAACTTGATATACAACCTCGCATTTCATTGACACCCGCACAATTCACTAACATCTCCTGACGCATGTGACGCTGGCCCAAGCTTTCTCGCTCCTTCTTAGAAATCGAAAATCGACATTTGATGGTTGTAAGTGAATGGATCAAAAGGCGGAAATTTTTCGAGATGCGCCTGCCTTGATGAAAGACGAAGCTGCCCAATATCGGTTTTGCGACTGTGGCTTTGAATGCTACCAGGGGCGGGAGGTGGGCGGTAGTATTGTTGTCGTTGTGGTCCGGATTTCGGTGCATGCGTTTCGGTTTGGATGCTTTGCAGTCGTTCTCGTTGGCCTTCAATAATCATTGGTGTGGTCCTGTAATGTCCGGATGGTTGCTACATCCCATTGTCTGTGGGTTCTTCGAGTGGGCATATCAAATATCACGACAGGACTGCGACAAGATTTCTGATGGGGAACACCAAGCGAAGGTGCACATTGATCAAGCGGGATACTCGTAGTAGTAGCAGCATCTGCGACACCGAGCTGGTTATTCATACATGGAACATAGTCATACAGAACAGCATCCCAACGCCGCCATCGACATCATCAAAACCTCCCCGTCTGCCTCCGCCTTTCGTCCCTGTACGACTCACCGCTACCACCACCTGGCGTGCTCACACGCTTCAGTGGACTCCCAGCTTTCCTCGGATCCTCAGTCCTCAAATGACTGTTACTGGTAGCTTTCCTCAACGGGCTGTTGGAATGGCTATACACGCCTAGACTCCCTCCGTCGCTTTTGCGGCAGTCGCGCTCGCGCGGCCGCTCGTGGCGCGGTTTGAGTGGGGATGAATAGTCGGATGAGGTTGTTGTTGATGCAGGTATTGCTTGTGCCGTGGAGGATTGCGTGTAGCTGCTGACATAGTTCTTAGGCGTGGCAAGGGATGGAGTGGTAGTGCTTCGTGGTAGGGTTTGGCGTTCGGGTGACTGGCGCGGCTCAGATTTCTTCGAGGCCAGGTCGTACGGATCGTATTGACTCGCGTAGTTGGGGTTGGGATTTGTCCTAAAGCCTCTGTTCACGAGCGTTGTCGGCGTGTACAAGTCTACCTCGCGGGTCTTGGTTCCACGAGGTGACAGTGAGCTTTCGCGGGACTGTGTGCCGACATCGCGGACTGGCCGGGTGAGGAAAGGGTGCACGAATTTCGTGTCATATTCGTTCATAACTTCGCCGTGGATGAGGGCGGAGTCTTTGGCTTGCTGCGTGAAGGAGGTCTTCAGGAAGCGGAGTTGTAGGGAAAGCACCGTGCCGAAGAGGATGGCCATGACAACTGTGACTGATGGCCTGGGGTCCAGTGGGGCCGTGGGAAGCAATGCGTAATACAGCAGGACGTGGCCTGGCGAGAACAAAGTGAAAAAAGTCAAGTGGAATGGCTTCGGATCCCACACAGAGACTTCCCAGACCTCTCTCTCCGGATCCGGATATGCGCGCGACGAAGCAGTCGCTTGGGCTATGGCGTTTCTGACGTATGCTATGGGCGAGCCTGATGCAGGCGAGCTGTCGACTTGTACGCGCTGCGCTGAGGGAGTGTTGGGTGGGAGGTCGACGGGTTGCTCGAAAAGGCGATAGTGTCGCTTGCGGAAGAAAGTGTAGAAAGCGTTCAAGCAGCAGAGCAAAGTGAGGGAGTGCACGAGGAGGGATGCCTGTAAGAAATAACACACTTACCGTCAGCCTAATGCCGTCTCTGATATCATCTGCAGCAATAGCAGTACAGTTTATACTTACAATCCAAGCAAACCACCCGCTCCCCAAGCTCCTCCCGCCCTCATCGCCGAATAGCTCATCGCTGCCTCTCGAGTCGCTGGACCTGCTCGAGCCTCTGGCAATAATGAAAAGAAAATTGACAGCACTTCCGATTAGTGTAGCCCAGTTGTTCAGCAGGTCTTCATGCGCATCGTCGTTCAGCTCTTCAGAAATCCACAGCAGGAAGTCCCACGGGTCGAGGTAGGTTTGAATGCGCTCGAGGAGCGGGCGGCGGCGCACAAGGGGTGGCATTTTTTCTGGTTTGATCTTCTTCTGGTGATGCGACCGAGATCACATCGCTGTCATGAATGCAACCGCTTTTCGCAAGGAAAAAATTGTTGCTCGCGCGTGTCGTCAAAGTTCACCAGCGGTTGTCTGTTTACTTCTTGATGTAATTGCTTCCACCTTCGCCGACACTTACCGAGGATTCGCCGATTTCACTTCAGCAGATCACGAGACGGGGCAACTACAAACTCTCCACGATAGTGACTTCAATCTACCTAAAGCAATGCTGAGGCTTTCAGAATGCATATAATTCTATTGCCTACCTATGCAGGCGAATGCATGAAATTGCTGATACACGTTTCGCCGTTGCACAAGGTAAGAAGAGATGACGTATCTTACAAGATATCTAACATCACCCTAAAGTCTTCACTATGCTTACCTCCAAGGTCAAGAATCAGAGCCTACGATGTGTAGTATCTGGTGGATTTGCCCTTCCTCCGCCTCGATCATTGAGCTTGCCCGGCCCACAATGCATCGATCTTCAAGCCTCAACAAACGTGCAGACCATCATGGTAGTTGCAATGCGGGTTCACACCATGATGATTCTACCTTGCCTATCTTGAGAAAAAGATATATTAACGAGGATAGCTGCCAAGTCGGACCAACGACATTGGCGCAGCACAAAGCACGCACAGGATGAATAAGGTATACCTCCTAGCCCAATTTCTGACCCTGGTGGCCGGCAAGCCACTGCATCGCAACAATGATCTAGAAGATAAGACCCCACTTCTTCACGACTTCGATGCGCTCGGTGCCTGGTTTGATGGCGTCGCGGCGATCAACACGACTTCCGTTCCTCGCAGATCGAACGCCTCAATTGCTATTGTCGGCGCTGGAATTTCTGGTCTGGCAACCGCCTTAATGCTGGACAGCGTTGGCGTTCGCAACTGGGAGCTGATCGAAGCGAGCGATCGTGTTGGAGGTCGCTTCAGGACCAAGTTTGTGGGCGACACGGAAGAGTTCGCTGAGATGGGCCCGATGAGACTGCCCCATCAAGTCACCTACAAGAGCGATAACTCAACTCATATCTATACGGAACACCAGTTGACATTTCAGCTCGCGGAGTGGCTCAATGAGCTTAACAAGAACGATACAAAATGGAAAGTCGATTTCATCCCTTGGATCCAACACCACCCCAACGAACTTCTGGCTCGTGGAACAGGCCGCCTAGCTGGCGGAAGCATCCCAACTAGGGCTGAAATTGCCGCGAATGAGAGCCTTGGAACTTCGGCACCTTTGATGTCAGCAGAGTATGACAACACGAAGGAAAAGATGAACGAAATCCTCAAGAATGAAGAAATTCTCAAGTCAATCCAGAAGGATCCGTGGAGAGCTCACAAGAAAGCAATGGACGATGGCCTCGATGACTTCAGCGAGCAAGCATTGATGCGAAATGTGTACAAGGCGAGTGAGAACGTCACAGATGCGATTTGGACGGCTTCGGACTACGATGTTCTGTGGGATGAAGTGGTACACAACTCGAACCTTGGTCTCGACGGCAGCAGTGGCAGTCTTGGCGAGACTGAATGGAAGTGTGTGGATGGAGGGTTCAACAGACTTTCTGATGCATTCCTGCCGCACGTCTCTAATCGCCTTACACTGGACCGTAAGGTCTCGAAGCTAGAGTCGATCCAAGGGAAGAAAGGTCAGGACAAGACGAGACTATCTTGGAAGAACAGCAACCACACCCTCAGCTCAAAGGACCATGACTACACTGTCATGGCGGTTCCTTTCACCATGACCAGATTTATGGATCTTCCAGACTACTCATCAGTCTTGGGTCGGGCTATCAGCGAAGCAGGCCTACGCTTCAAGAGCGCTTGCAAAGTCGCTGTGCTTTTCAAAGAGCGTTTCTGGGAGAAGGGCGAGCAGCCCATCTTCGGAGGCTATTCCCAGCCTGAAAGTTCTCCGATTGGCGCTCTCTACTATCCAGTCTATGGCCTCAACGAGACTGGTCGTCCTGGCGTAATCATCCATTACCGCGGTGGTGACTGGAGCGATAGATTCGTCTCGATGTCGGATGAGCAGCATGTGGACATGGTCCTGGATTCCATTGCAAGCCTGCATGGTGAGGGAATCAGAGAATCATACACTGGAGATTATGAACGCCTTTGCTGGCTTCAAGATGTAAGTGCCCAACTGATAGAACCCGTGGATGTACCATACTAACTCGCAACAGGAACATACAGCAACCAGCTGGTGCCGGCCGGACGTGGAGCAGCACAAGCTGTACATTCCATCCTACCACACAACGGAGCACAACACTATCTTCATAGGCGAGCATACGGCACCGACACAGGCATGGATCAGTTCGGCGTTGCATTCTTCGGTTCGTGGAACGGTTCAATTGCTCCTTGAGTTGGGGCTTGTGGACGAAGCGAAGCAGGTGAATAAGCAATGGATGGGTAGGTGGATTGAAGTGGGCAGGTAGACGTTCATAAAACTGTTCTCTAGCTTGAGGCGGATGATCTTATGGGTGTACCTCGTTATCGAAGCTCAAGGCACGGAGAAAAAAGAAGAACAAGGCGGCTTATAAAGACGATTCGAATACACGTTGTCCAACACGTCGACGGAAAGAACAAGACAATCTCCCACGCGCCGATGAGCGATCCCGAACGCCATCAATCCTTGGCCAAATGCTCTGAAAGAAGCTGAACTACTCCATCATGTCCTTCTTTTCGGGCAAAACCCAAAGCCCTCGTTCCGCGAACCTCCGCCTGAACATTCAATAATAGTTGGACAATGTCCAGACGACCGTGCTCAGCAGCACCTTCGAGGGCAGTCCTACCATCATCGCCTCTCGCGGCAGCATTGGCGTCAGCACCCCGGTGAAGAAGTTCGAAGACAATGTCAAAATGTCCTTCCATCGCAGAAAATTGCAGTGCCGTGCCCACTTCATCAACGCTGGGGTTTATGTCTGTAAGAGCGCCGGCGTCGAGTAAAAGCCGCACAATGTCGAGGTCGCCCTTGCTCGATGCAGCTTGGAGTCCCGTCTGTTGAGTGTCGTCTGAAAGACGTAACGACGCAGCGTTGACATCTGCCCCCTCACTCAAAAGAAGCTGCATAACATCAGTGTGGCCACACCATGCCGCCACTTGCAGCGCTCCTGAGGTTCCCTTTGCCCGATAGTTCAGTAGAAGTCGAACGATTTCAAGATCCCCATTCTCGGCTGCAGCACTAAGTGCTGTAATATCGTCCACATCCGGCTTCGCAAAATTTACGTCCGCTCCGGAGGACAACAGCAGCTCTACACTCTCGCGAGAGCCACACCTCACCGCCGGTCGAAGGGCTTTCGACTTGTCATTTGCTCCGTTATCCAGCAGCACTTTTATCACCGCAAGTACTTCCTCGTGCTTGGGAGATGGACGAATAGTAAAGAAGTAGAATGCTAACTCCAGGGCCAAGCTTCCAATGTCATCCTTATCTTCCGACAGGTCACTGTGGCCCACGTTGGCATCAGCCCCGGCGCTCAAAAGGAGGGTCAAGATGGCAGGGCTTCCAAGAATGATTGCCGTTTCTACCGCAGGTCCGCCTTCAACTTGCAAGTAAACATGCGAATCCAGAAGGAGTTGCACAAGTTCGATGCTCCCGCTCTCCACCGCTTCACTGAGGGTATCCGAGCTCACTTTCGCACTCAGGCTTAAGAGGAATCGAGCGATCTCAATGTTTCCCGACTCTATAGCTGCTCGAAGTGCTGTTCTTCCATAGAATGGCGCCGGCTTGGCATTTACATTTGCTCCAGAGTCTACCAAGAATTGTACCATGTACCGGTCGCCTGTCGATGCAGCTGCTTGAAGTGCTGTCTTTCCATGTGATTGTGCCGGCTCTGCATTGATATCTGCTCCTGAGGCGATCAAGAGATGTACCATGTACTGGTCACTTGTCGATGCAATTGCTTGAAGGGCTGTCATTCCATTTTCTGGATGTGCACCAGCATTGACACTTGCTCCGGAGCTCATAAGAAGCCGCACCATCATGTAATGTCGTAACACGGTCGCCGTTTGAAGTGCTGTGAGCCATCCTCCATCGGATCCAAAGATCGGGTCGGGATATGCGTTGACGTCAGCCCCAAGGTGAATCAGGTGTTGCACAAGTCTTAAGTCACCAGTTGTAACTGCTGTCGGGAGAATTTCTCTGAAGTTCGCGCCTGATTCAAGAGCAGTCGAATGATGGATGACTGTCGGTTCCGAACAGCTTCGTGAAGAGCTGTGCTTGTCCCGCCCCCCAACTTTTGCCACTGAACATTGACATCCGCGCCATAGTTCAAAAGAAGTTCGACGAGCTGATAGTGTTGCACAATGACTGCAGTTCCCAGGTGCGTTCTCATGGTGGACTGCACTGGCCGAAGGTTTACATTCGCCCAATGCTGGAGAAGCAGCTGCACCACGTCCGTCTGACGTTGTCGGATCTCGCCATCAAAAGGCTTGAGCCAGAGCTGCTTGTAGTGTTCAAATCTGCACCGTACTCCAAAATGGTTCTAATCATCTCAATGTTCCCTTTAGTAAATGCCAACCTGAGAGATGTCTCGCCATAATAACCAAGCGGGGCGTTTGGGTCCACACCCGTGTCCAGTAGTAAGCGTACAATCTGAACGTTCGAGGAATGTATCGCATGAGGAAGAAATCTCCGAGCGATGGCCTTGGCTGCAGGAAGCTGTGCTGACAGAAAGGTCTTGAGTAGACCGAGGCCGTTATTTTGAGAAAGTAGCTTGAACGCCTCGGATGCTTGTGGTTCGGAAAGCAGATTGTTCGAGGCTAGATGCAGCATAGAAAGCAGTGGCCGTAGACTTTGTCGGGGGCAACACTCATGAAGAACTTCCAATGAAACTGGGCCCGCGCTCGATGTCAGCTGAGCCAATGGTGCAAGCTCCAGAAATGGATTGTCGCTGTTCGTAAGATCTTCTCTGGCAGCTTCTAAGGATAGAGTCTTACTGTAGTCGCAAAAGAACGAAAATTCTTTGAAGGAACTTGTGCAAAGGCTGTCAGGAGGTCGTCGTAAGTGTTGTCTTGATCGATCTCGCCAACAACTCTCCCGCCTCGCTCCGGAGAGCCATGAAAGGTGACGTCGATGGGAGCTTCGGTTCGAGGGAATGCTGAACTTTTGATCAGCGCGCCCTTCACACTGCTCAAGTTATCAAAGATGTCGAGGTTACATACCTGCTGCTGTGAAGTGGTCGAACAACAGCAAAGAAGGTAGGTTTCCCATGTACAATACGGGAGTATTGCCGCATCGAGGGGTACAAACGATGAATCCATCCGGTGTCTTCGGAGAGACCGCTTTGTCTTGTCAGTACTCGAGGTCGTTGAGATGATCATAATATTCCACGACAAACCTGAAAGGTACGACTCTTTGTGATTGCCAAAGTCGTGACGCCTTTCTTTGGCCAGCTTTTTTGCTGGAATCATCCTCCCTCCCCTGAACACCTCACTGAGTTTGCCTCGCTTCTGCCTTCTGCTAATTATGCGGTTGATGGTCTTCCACTGCTCACCGATGCTGTTTTTCTGGAATCCCCAGGCCTTGAACTTACGCACATATTGAGGTTTACTGCAAGGTCAATGTTAGCTGGAGATGTCCACATGAACTTTCGTCATGAAGTCACCTTTTGTCAAACCCGTGTCGCTCCTTCATATATACAATGATACCATCGAGATTTTCGTCTCTCATAATGTACTTCTGACGAAGTGTCTCTTTGTGGAGCTCCCAGGATGCAGCCATAGGATCTTGTGGTGACGATGCTTGGACTGTTGTTTTGTCAAGATCTTCTCGAGTCCAGCTTCCAGCATGGCAGCTCGCTTGTCTTATGTATCCCGACAACCATGCAATAAGGTGAGTGAGCACGTGTCTATCGCTGCGCTGGCATCATGTACTGATGGACATGTACACGGCTGGCAGCTATGCCGGCACAGACATGGCTTGAGCGATATTATGGCCACAACGAATGGGGAGTGAGCTGACGTCGTCTGTGAAACAACGACGGTTCTAGGACAGGCTAAGCGTCGAAATTTTGGCAACAGCCTATAACCCTCCTAGAGAAGAGTACATCCAGCAGTCTGCATGGACTCCTAGTTGTGAGCATGGTTCGAGCTGATTGGCCACGTCCATAATTGCGCTGCAGGCCCTGGCCTTGGTGGCGGCTGTGCTCTGACAGCTCCTACGTCGAGGGTACTGGGCATCTGCCTTGATGCGGATTCACCTTTGTTTGGCTGGGGCCAAAATTTCGCTCTGGAAATCATCACTGTGGTTGGTGCTGGCCAGAATATCGCACACGTGCCTCTAAACAGTATGCGATGCAGGAGAACTGCTTGTAGGGAGGGCTTCTCCAACGACGTCCGCATGGCTGTATAAGTAAAATGGTTCCTTCCCCTTCAATGCGAGTGTGGACTACTCACATAAGCTTCTGGGTCATCTGAAACTCTCCAACAGCTCTAGTCGTTCCGAACCTGTCATTACGCGGATATCATGGCATCTTCTGACTTGACGATAGAGCCAATAATCATCAACGATGATACCCGAACCCTCACCATCCTATACGGAAGTCTAGGAACTCTGATTGCGTTTGCCAGTCTGATCGTTGCCGCCATGTCTTGGTGGAAGGCTCGGTGCCAGAGGGTCGCTGCTCAGACGGCAACCAACCTTGATCATGAACTGGAGAGCAACAGTTCAGATTCTACTCGCTCGGCCAGTGTCCGTACAAGGTATTGGACGTTCAAGCTTGAGTTACCCGAGCGTATGCTGACTTGAATAGCGACACCCATGACACGATGTCAGTCGCCACCTCGACAGGCGATGCTCCGAATCAGTTTCAAGTCAATAGCTCGCCGTCCAACCCAAATACCGGCACTGAGAGCGTGAGAGTAGCGGCGCTCTCATCTCAGACAACATCGACGAACATTGATCCAAACGTCCAAGCCTCAGCTGTAGGTGCATACACGGAATGAGCCGAAAAGCGAGGGATTCAATCAGAGGAGGTCGATACTCCTCGGCGACGGAATTTGACTGTTTTGTGAAGGGTAATACTTTGTGGCATTTGATATCGCGTTGCTGGGAAGGAACTGAAACACTGGTAGGCGGACAGCGGCATGAAGACCTCGCTTGGCTGAAGCATTGTCAGCGTTGGAGAACAAGAAGAAAATAATGACCGAGCACAAATATATCTCACCTCTATCCAAACATTCGAGCCAACCGAACAATTCGACCGTTAGTGCAGAACACTTGGTGAGGCTAAAGCAACCATCAAGGTATTCCTTGGCTCCAACCCAAACTCGCATCGTTGAACATCCTTCGCACCCCATGCCCTCGCGCTATAACACTTGGCTCACCATACATCGACCGCATACAACTCGTAGCATTCACAATAGCTTCAAATAATGCGAAGACAAGCCTCAGCCAAGGAGATAGTCACGTCTTTCTCGCTTCGAGAGAAAAGCCGCATTGAACGACCTTGATGGTTCACAAGCAATGTATAACTCGTCGAGTCGAGAGTGCTAGGGTGCTGCAGGTTTTGTCTTCACCTCTGAAACTCAAACGGTCTGCAGCAAATCGAACTTTTTCTTTCTCGGGGTCGAATTTCGTTCAAAATGCTGTCCCTTCAGATTGTCGCTGTTGCGTCTCTGCTGGCTTCTGCGTCGGCTCAGACTACTTCTTCTGCCGCTAGTAGTGCTGCTGCTGTTCCGACTGAGGTTACGGATTGCCACACTCACGGCGAGGACATTTACTGCGTCGGCGGTGGCGACGAGTGGGAGTTGACTTCGTCCGGATACGATGCCGACAGCGTCCCAGACAGCTTCGAGGGCTGCCACGCGCATGATGACGAGCTGTAAGTATCATTCGACCTTTCACAAACGGACAAACGCTGACAAGACTAGGCACTGCGTCGACGGCGAGACCGAAGCC
This sequence comes from Cladosporium sp. IMV 00045, assembly GCA_001931905.2. NCBI lineage: Eukaryota > Fungi > Ascomycota > Dothideomycetes > Cladosporiales > Cladosporiaceae > Cladosporium > Cladosporium sp. IMV 00045. Next base: position 109,378 of record MSJI02000769.1, on the reverse strand, counting down.
ACTCTTGTCGCTCCCTCCTCCGAGGACGATCACGACCATGAGCACAGCGAGGACGAGGACCATGACCACGACCACGCAGAGACAACCACAGGATCTTCAACATCTGCCACTGGTGCGAGCAACACCACCATGACCACCTCCACCTCGACTGCTTCAGCCACTGGAGCTTCCATGCCGACGGCCGTGACAAGCTGCCACACTCACGACGAGACCGAGCTTTACTGCCTCGACGGCGGCGACGAGTGGAGAGTCACTTCTGACTGGGACTCTGAAGACCCGCCTGAGAGCTTCGATGACTGCCACGCGCATGATGAAGAGCTGTAAGTAAAATCTTCATTCAACTTTCTTTTGGACCATTGAGCTGACTTTGCAAAGGCACTGCGTTGACGGCGACGACGATGCCACTCTTGTCGCAGCCACCGAGGCTCACGTTGATGATGATACCAGTAGCACTGGCAGCCCGACCAGCTCCAGCAGTGCCAGCAGTGAGACCGGTGATGCCGACTCAGCGGCCTCAGGTTCCTTCGCAGTCAGCAGCATGGCGATGATGGTTGGCGGTGCCTTGCTGGCATACGCTGCGTACGTCTGATGAATCGTCTGCAGGGTGGAAACGTCGGAACGACAGAGCAAAAAGCGACGTCGATCGAAGGAAAACAAAAGTGCTTGAGTAATTACAAGAGAAGCCTTCAATCAATGTACATTATTACTTCTCTATTTCTTCCCGTTGGAGAGGAATTAGACGCGGTTGAGCACCTTGCCACCGCCGAGTTGCTGGGCGTCTCCATCTTCGATATGAATCTTGATTGAGCCGGTGGTTCGGTCCGCAGAAGCCTTGAGAGCCTCATCAGCCTTCTCAAGCGGGTAACGGTGAGTGACCAAAGGCTTGAGATCGAGGACGCCGTGAGCTAGGAGTCGCATTGCTGTGGGCCAGGAATGGTTGTATCGGTTGATGAATTTTAGGTCGACCTAGACATGCGTTAGTGCGATTGTATTATCGAAATGAAGCAAAGAGGACGACTCACCTCCGCCATTGACAGATGCATAAACGGCAGCTCATTCATAATCGACTTTCCAACGCCAATAACAATAACTTCACCACCTGGCCTCGGCACGAATGAAGCAGCGATAACGCTGCTTTGAACACCTGTGCATTCAAAGACAACCCTAGGCACATCGCCACCCTGTTCGCGAACAACTTCCTTAATGACGGTAGCCATCTCCTCCGGCGACTTGCTCAAGTCGACTTGGATTCCAACGGCTCCAGGAACAAATCTTTCTGCAAAGTCCAAACGACCGCGATCCAAGTCTGTGATGATAAGAGGGCAGGCTCCGGACGCCTTCGCGATCGCTAGTGAGATAAGCCCGATTGGCCCAGCTCCGAAGACGACACCGGCTTCTCCCAGCTTCAATGGTCCACGCTCGAAGCCTCTCAAAGAAACACTCAAAGGCTCCAGCAACGCACCATCCGCATAGCTGAGCTGGTCAGGCATCTTATGCAGGTAGTCCGCATGGTGCGTGTGATAGCGCCTCATGCTGCCGGCATGGGGCGGAACGCCGGAAAACTTGACATCGAGGCAGAGGTTGTAGCTACCGCTGGTACATTCAAAACAGCGGCGGCAGGGAAGACCAGGTTCGATTGACACGCGGTCGCCAGGTTGGAGGTGAGTGACCTCGGAGCCAGCCCAGACGACCTCGCCGGCGGCTTCGTGGCCGAGACAGTGCTGGGATCGAACTTCCAGGCTTCCAATGCGGCCTGTATGCCAGAAGTGAACATCGGAGCTAAAGGATGGCGGTGGTCAGGATCAAGTCTTGATAGTAAGCAGCATGTGGCGGGCAAGCTTACCCGCAGATTCCGTTGCATCTTACATGCACGATGCACTCGTTCGGTTTTGGGTCCAGCTCAGGCGAAGTGCCCATAAAGATCTCATGGTGCTCATTAGTGAAGAGAGCCGGGTTAGGCTGCGGCGGCTCGAATTTGGCCATGTTAAGAACGGATGATTGGTGGAGGAGTAGGTAGGTTCTCGAGGGCTAGATGAATGCGGGAAGGATAGGTAAAGATAGTGAAACAAGAAGAAGTATCAGTCCAGAACAAACCTTGGGTACAGGGAAAGAAGTAGCTACACGTCACGGACGAGATAGGGCAATGTTGAGAGAATGGGCATACGCGAGAAAGCCACGAGGCGTAGGGTAAGTCTTCATGTGGTGATGTCGTGGTGGAACAATTGCCCCAGGCCCACGTTTGAACATTGGGGCTGATGGAGAGCGGGGAAGGTCGAGCCATTATCCGGTAGAAAGTATGTCGATGTCTATCGCGTCAGGAGTCGTCTCTGAATTCGTAGCGGTGGACTTACTTTTCAAGGCCGTCGAACCCCAGCATAAGTGCTTGCACCTGCCTCTTGAGATGGAAGAAGCGCGTTTCGGCATGCCAATTCTCGTTTTTGTGGTGCTTGATGGATACCTTGGCTCTGCTTCAACGGAATCAAACAGGCTCTTCTCTTTCAAAGATTCTTTCATTTGTCACCAGAACCTCTTTTTCCGTTCAACAATTCTGCGGACAGTGGTGCAAGTCTAACACGAGCAAATCTTTACAACGTCGACAACGATGTCAAGAGACATTGCCACCAGATGCATCCGGGACTGAAGCATTCTCTTTCTGGTTATTATCGTTAATTCCGCAGGCCTGGAATCCTTCGAGAACAGTGACACATCAGGTAATCTTCGTCGTCATTCGATGACTCTGGTCAACCTGCTTGCCACTGAGAACAGATCCGTCGGGCCCTGCACTTTTGGTATAATCGATCAATCCGTCCTCGTCCGGCAGAGGCAATGACTCTACCTTTTAATTGATATATGTCTTGCATGAATGGCGAAAAAGCTCGCATTGCAGCAACATATAACAAGGTACTCTGAAGTCCATCAGGAAAGCTTACCTAGACCAAAAAAGCACGAGCTGAGACCTGCATTGGGTTGCATCGACGACTGCTTGTACTTCAGCTACTCAAGGTAATATCTTGCATGTCATCCATGTTCTATACTTTTGCTCTTGAGAGAATACGACACAATCGATACAACTCTTCTACTGCCACTGCAGATCTTACATCGTCGCTACAGCCTCGGCTGAGCCAGCTGGATCAGAATGACGACCATAGAAGAACAGCGGGCAATGGTCCGAAAGGTCCAAAACCAATTCAACGCACGAGGTGCACTGTTAGGCGTTCGAAAAACGCAAGAGCAAATCTCAACCCGTGCTCCGGCTCGAGGAGGTGTTTGGATCAGTCAAGATTCATTTCGAACAGCTGAGATCAGCACAAACCTACATGATATCTTGCAACAAGTCATCCTCGACCTGAGCACTCCAACTGTCGTCCATCTTCCCATGCCAATGGCCGATAATGAGGTCTCATTCGAATGGATCGGTCAGCAGAAAGGTCGCATAGATTCTCAGGCGCCACTCACGGATGATAAAGAGATCTTTGAGAGGCTATGCGCTGACGCGGATAACGACGTGACCATTCTATACGCACATGGTGGCGCCTTCTAGTAAGGACCGCCTCCATGCCTACCTTCGCAAATCTACTAAACGTAACTCCAGCGCCGGCAGCCCAAGCTACTCCCGCCCTGCGACCACCAAATTGGCGAAGCTGACTGGAGGGCGAGTTATATCTGTTGCGTATAGCTTAGCACCTCAGAGACCGTTTCCTGCTGCTCTCCAAGACCTCCTCTTGGTCTGGCTTAATCTCTTGTATCCTCCCTTTGGAGCTCGCCACAAGGCCCTATCGCCGAAAAACGTCGTGTTTGCAGGCGACAGTGCTGGTGGCAATCTCGTCCTCGCCATGATCCAGGCCATCCTACGCATACGATCGATGAACAGCTACGAAGGCATCTTCTTCAACAGTGAAACCGTCGATGTAAGTATTGATTCAACCATCCAAACTCAGCCCAACTAACCAAACCCATTAGCTCCCCGTACCAGCCGGCGTAGCAGTCCTCTCCGCCTTCGCCGACCAATCCATGAGCCTCCCTTCATGGACCCAAAACGGCCCAACCGACATCCTAGCCAACATTACACCCGCACTCACCGCACAGCAACCCGCAGACGAAGTCTGGCCAACCTCGCCACCCCGAGGAGATCCCTACAGCCACCCCTCAGCCTGGCTGCACCCACTCGTCTGCCCTTCCCTGGCTGAAAGCTGGCACGGCTCGCCTCCGATGTACATCGCCATGGGCCAGGAGCGTTGCGCGGATGGAGGCAAGATGCTTGCGGCGCAGGCGGCGAGGGATGGTGTGTGTGTGCAGTTTGAGGAGTATGTGGGCTTGCCGCATATTTTTCCTATGATGTTGCCGAAGTTACCGCAGGCGGAGAGGTGTTTGCGGAATTGGGCTGGGGCTTGTTTGGATTTTGTACGGAGAAGGGAGGGAGTGGTGGAGGGGAAGGGCGTGGTGGTTCACATGCCTGGTGATCGAGAGGAGGCTGTGGATGTTAGGGACATCGCTCCTGTGTCCCGCGAGGAGATGCTGGCGTTGGTTGAGAGGGCTGCGAGGGAACGGAAGCCGTGGACTGGGCCGAGTGCAAAAATGTGACGAAGAGCACATGAGCAAATATCTGTGATGGATCGTGACTTCTTTGGAAAGAAGGGAGCATCTACCTTCATATCGCAGAGAACTGACGGAGACGTTGACATTGCTGTTTGTCAGACTTGTAATAATTGCGGAAGCCCAATATTGTGTTCGGCCTTGGACAGTTGACGGTGGCCATAGAGGGTGCACCTTCAGACGGTCAGATCATGGTCAGCATGTATTTGATTCATCCTTGTTCAAACCAATTCCATGTCAACCTACAATTGCCACCAGCACAGCCACTTTGTTTATCTTCGCTCTCGAGATGTCGAGATCCAGCCCGCGTGGCGTGTGGAGATGGGCCGACTCGTGACGCCTGTGGAGAGACAGGCGCTTGGGCGCTATCTACCTCATCGGTACCAGCCATCAAGGCACAACCCGTGCATACATCTGCGAGAGCTTGCGCAAACGCCACTCTCTTTCCTGTACAACACCTATACACAAACACACTGCAACCATGAAGCTCCTCACCATCGCATCTGCTCTTCTCGCCACGGCCTCGGCCGGCTCCCTCTTCGGCAGCTCCGAGGCGGTGACCTTCGACGACTCGCTCTCCGTCCCCGGCGATAACCCTCTGCAACACTGCGCCAACCCCAAAGACGACATCCTGACCATCAAGAGCGTCGACCTCAACCCCAACCCGCCTCAGGCGTAAGTTCTTGCTACACCACAGCTCCTATATACCCATGATCTAACCAAATCTCGCAGCGGTACAACCCTCAGCATCACCGCCAAAGGCGACCTTGCCGAAGACGTCGGCGAAGGCGCCAAGATCCACCTGCAAGTCAAGTACGGTCTGATCACGATCATTAAGCAAGACGCGGACCTGTGCAACACTGTCAAGGAGGTGGACCTCGAGTGCCCGATCAAGAAGGGCGAGACCGAGTTGACCAAGAAGGTCGAGCTGCCCAAGCAGATCCCGCCGGGCAAGTACACCGTGCTCGCGGACGTCAAGACCAAGGACGACAAGGCCGTCACCTGCCTCACGGCCACCGTGCAGTTCAGCCGCGACGGCTCCGTCAATGTTGTGGATAACTTCAAGGCCGACTACAAGCAGAGCCTCAAGACCAAGTACAAGATCGACATCTAGATTGGCAGTAGCAGCAGGCACGAGCGGCTGAACAGTTGTCGCGGATATTGCGAACGGAGATGTTGATGATGACGGCGTCCCCTTTTCACTTCTTGTCAAAGCATGACTTGAGCGTTATAGTTTGAGCATTTTACTTTCGCTGTCGCTTGCGCAGATAGAGGTGGATGTGCAGAATGAGAGGTCCGATGGCTTGTAGTTTACGGCGTAATGTCTCATGTTTCCTTGTCCATATATTTAAGTCATTCGGCGTCTCTGGGTATCCTGTCTATACTGCCAGCCGAAGCTTTCTACTATCTCCCTCCGTAGCTCACTTCCACTTCCGGAGGCACGTCCTTCCTCGTCTGATCTTCGCGTGTACCTCTCATGATTGCAATATGTGTGACTCTGCCCTCTATAGCGAGCCAATTCCAGGCAGCACTCTTGTACCAACCACACCGCCTGTTTACTCGCCAAACAGCTTCCTGACTCTCTTCATAACACTGTCCTTCTCCGGATCGTAGGGATGGTCCTTAGAAGGGATCTCGAGCAAGCTGGGGAATGCCTCGTTGTACTGGTCGACGCGGGGTCTTATGCGCTCGGCGATCTGTGTTGTATATCAGCCACCGTCTTGCTAGCGATTATCCTCCGCCTCCACGTCTTTGTTCTATCTTTCAGCGGGCTTGACGTACGTGTTGGTTGATAAGCACAATGGCAATATCCTTCCTCTGCCTAGTGAACTGGTCGAAAGCCTCCTCGATGGTCGCATCGTCGGTCTTGCCGTCTACGACGAGGTAGTTCTTCTGCGACTCCGGGGGTTCGGTGACATGCTTGAAAGACGCAGTCAGTTTCTGAAACCACAGTATAGTGCCGAAGAGATCATCACGTACGCCAACACCCGCCAGCAGAATGCCAGTCACGGAGTCCTAGAGCAAGTTAGCACGAGCGTCCGGATTCCACCAGGCAAGTGCAAGATGCGAACCTCATCTCCGATCACCGCGAGGAACTGGCGGTCTTTGTACGCTGCTTGAGGCAAGGCCATGGTGGGTTTATGCGAGCAAAGAGCAAGATATCGGGATTGCTTTGCTCTCGTTCGTTGCCCTCTCGACTTGCTGGCAGTTGGGGCCTGACGTCGCTCTGAAGCCAGCTCCAGTCCTCGGAGCGGATGTTGCCGAGGGAGGAAGGGCAAAAACTGCTTCGACGCAGAGAGGGACGGTTTTGATTTTCTTTACTTGCCAACACGGCTATGAGATGAGGATTGAGATCTCTTCATGCTGAAGAGTTCTGTTCGTCTCATCGAGATGATTTGAGTGAGCCCTTTTAAAGTGTCTCAAGAGGATCCGGGATCCGCTTGGAGTCAAGAAGACACTGGCCTTGTTCAGTATCGAAGCCATTGGCCACGACTCTGTCAAGAGATATTTGATGGAACTATCCACGAATCTCTCCAAGTGCTCCCATAGCACTGATACTAACTGGAATAGCTAGGTAACGCCTCTAGGAAAGTCGACACAATGGAGAACCTCTCCCCTCTCTTGGGCGAACAGGTCGAAGATGCATCTGAAGGTATCACTCGGCCCCATTCCTACAGACAGTATAACCAGCTGACATACCTCCCGCAGAAACCTTCGATCTCTTCTCGCAAGCCGCCAACTCGGGTGACCTTGGTATGCTAGACCCCAAAGCCGCTTCCGTCGACCTCACCATCGAAGGACGAGACTTTACCCTCACGCAGTCCCCGGGGCTACTTCAATCGAATCGCGGCGGAGGAACGACAGGCGCCGCAGTCTGGGCGACATCGGTCCGGTTCGCCCAATGGCTTTCGTCTCCCGACAACGTCTTGTTCAAACACAACGTCCTCGGCGCGACCACGACAGTGCTTGAGCTTGGATCCGGCATCTCAGGACTGGTAGGATGTGTGATCGCGCCTCACGTCGAGCGCGTGCTTTTGACGGATCAGCAATACACTCTCAAGCTGTTGAAAGAAAACGTGGCAGCGAACATCACCACGCACACCGGGAAAGGGACGAAACAGTCGTCGAAAAAGGCCCGACCCAAAGCCTCCGACAATGGCGGCGGCAACATCTCAGTCGAAGCGCTAGACTGGGAGACGGATGCCATCCTCCCGTTCCTGAACGCCAACGCATTCTCAGAAGGAGTACATGTCGTGTTGGCCTGCGACTGCATCTACAACTACGCCCTCATCGAGCCCTTCACGCAAGCGTGCGCCGATATTTGCCGAGCGCGCCAGCGATCCTCGGACGCGGCCGGCACCACACAGCCCACCATGTGCGTTGTCGCGCAGCATCTGCGTCAGCCTGATGTTTTCGAGGAGTGGGCTGAGGTGTTCATGCGCTCGTTTCACGTCTGGCGGCTGCCGTCTGAGCTGCTCGGCGATGCTCTCGGTGAAGGCAGTGGCTTTTGTGTGCACGTTGCTGTGCTGAAGTGAGAGGCTCGCCAATGCATTCTGATCTCGTGGCTTGCACTGCATGCTTGCATTCAAAAATGGTACGTACTCTCCGTTGTCTGCCCATCGGTCCCGAAAAGTTGTCGTTTCTCGAATGATGAACAAAATTTGAAACGTTGTTGAAATCCTACATTTCCGATGAAGGAATATTCAAAGGCCTGTCTGACCTCGAAAACGCACTTGAAATACATTATTATCTGCGAACGAATATAATACATCATTGGAGCCCAAAGCTAACATCTCCATCCAAAGCCAGGATCAAATAATCATCACGATTTCCACGAACTATGACCTCAACCCCAATAACAGCCAAAAATCAGCAGCCAGCAGTCAGTATGACCAGTAGTCCATCGTAGTAGCAAAACCAAACTACACCATCAAAAACAACGATACCCCGGCCCGCCTAAGCCGACCCTCACAAGACGTCCGAATGACGATCTCGGCCCCTCGGCTCAATCCTCACGACGCGTTCTAGCAAGCTGCGGAATCCTCATATGTGCCAGTTGGTTCGGCTCTAGTAGACCTCGGTGTTGGGCCCAAGAGGCGGCCGCACGGCAAACCGCGCCGTATCTGATGTACAGGGCAGGCGTACAGACCGCCGCCAATGGCACGTGCACTGCTGCAAGTTTGCAGAGCTCCTTTTACTGATGAATTGCTTGCTTGTCGTTTAGCAAGAATGCGCAAGCAGAGCTGAAACACATGCGTTATGCAATGCAATAATAAGTACGAGAAACGAGGCGGTAGTAGATGGAGAGGGGGATCTTCGATTCTGATTCTGATTCTGTTTCCTTTCTTTCTTCTTTTCCCACTTCTAGCGCGCGCCTGTATGCACGCGCACGAGGCGAAGCAACAATAATGCGTACAATGCATGTCTATACCACCCGTATGTACGCAGCTCGCTTCCCCGGCTGCAGTTCTGTGTGGACGCCGTGGGCTCCAGGATCACTGCAATCCTTCCTTCTAGGGCAGGTACGCCACAATTCGACACGTCTTCTTTTTCTTTCATCAATCAGATTCATGCGGGCTGGGTGGGTGGGTGCATGCAGGATGTTTTGACGTAGATGTAGACTACTGTCGTGCGAACCGGATGGCGTGGGCTTACATGTACGCTGCACTCCCAATCCTTTCTACTACTAGTACCTCCTACTGTACTGTGGGTGGGTGTACGCGACGACGCCTCTCGGGGATGAGATGGCGATGGGTCAATTTTCTGCCTTGTGCTAAACAGAGGCTGGCTGTGCTGAGCGGCCGGCGGCGGCGGCGGCGTCATCATCATCGTCTGTGAACAACATGAATGCAGTACGGCTACCCTGACAACAAACGTTCGAACTCCGTCAAGCTGCATGTGCTTTTACCCACTTCTTCTTTCGCTGCGTGTGACTTGCATTGGATTGGGATTGGGTTCGTGGTGGATGTTCGGGTTAGTGGAGGCTTTGCGGCGAACAGCTGTTGCGTGGGGCGATTGAGAGGAGCGAGGAAATACTATTTGCTTGTTTGATGCGAGTGCGAGGGTTGTTTGCATGGGTTTGTTTGTTAGTCGAGAGGCGGTTTTGTGTTAGGGATGATAGTAAGTTCAAGGTAAGGTAGGTTTGTAGATCAGTGGCACGAAAACATGTTCCTGCTGGATCTTTTCTGGCGTGTTGGTGTTATATTGCATTTTGCATGGAGCACATGCAGAGATAGATGAGCCAACGTGTTGGGGCTGCTGCCGGTGAAATGAACGGGTGACTGTCACATTGTTGGCTGGCGGAGAGCTAGCGCCTCGCTTTCTCACATACATGAGGTAGGTATTCCTCTCGGGTATGTACATTCGGCATATACATCCCAAAAGTCAGGCATCAACGGGTCGGATTCCTCTAGATAGGTAAGGCGACGACTAGAACTCGTTTTCGCCTGCGCGAGGCTTGCTTGCTCTCTCTTCCTCTATCTGTTCTCTGTTCTCTCACCCTGCATGCTGCATTACATGGAATAAGACGACTACTGTATCATGCAAAGCATGCATCGAAAACGAACGCGGAACCGTCGTGTCACCAGTCAAATGGCTAGTGGAAGAACGCCGGCCGCGGGCGGGTTGATACCCAAAGGAAAAAACCCATGGCGCGGCGCAACTAGACGGACGGGTCTTGTGGACTAAAAATTGTATGGCTATGGCATTACTGCAAGTTGGCGAGCTGCTGATTGCTTGCTTGCTTTTAGCGGCGCTCGGTGGGCTGCCTCGCCTTGCCTAGGCTGGAAAGCGATTGATTGATGGGTTGATTCGATCGTTGCAGATAACGACGCGTGCTCCATCTGCGCCGCCGCGATCGTGCGTGTGTTGTTGGATGTCGATTCCTGATTTATTACGTGCCGTGTTGGGTGAGATCTTGAGAGTGCGCGAGCGAGGGTGGTGATGATGACTATATGTACTATGGTATAATAGTATCTTATAGTTGGTGCTAGTCTTCCTGTCAGCCCTTGCTTGACCTGTCTTCCTTGCTGACAACCCTGATCTGCCAGCTGCTCGCAGACACAGGGCATACGGTTCAGCGATCATCGTTGTCCCCAGCCTCACTCTTACATACCCATACCTCTCCCATACTCCTCTTTCTCTCTTTCCCACAGCTGAGGGTGACACGAGACACATGTCAGCTCAGCTCGGCCGTCACAATCACACATTGATAGGCATTATTACTACCACTGTTGTAATGCCAGCCTTGCGACCGTTCGCACACGGCTGTCGTGCGAGCTAGATCCCTGATCTCCCTTCGTCCTGCTGCTCCCCGCCATAACACACACACATCCCCATCTGCCACTTTCATTGGCCAGACCCCAGGCAGACCTCACCGCCGCAAGCGCCCAAACAAGTCCAGCCCGCGTTGAGACATCCGCGCCGTCTGCCTCAGCCCGAACACCGGAGCACTACCTGAGTCGCACTACCATCACCACCATTACCACCAATACCACGCTACCAACGATAATACCACCCCTCAGGTTCCATCATCCTTACCAGTCACCTGCTACCTGCATACATGTTCCTCTAGTCACGTGGGCCCTCAATCCTCTCCCCTGGAACCACACATCTCCCTGCGACATCACCCGTCTCGTATCAGGGCTTACTGGCACCACGAAACTGCACAACCACACCTTTCCGGCCGGGCGCGACAATCCTATGGATCCCCGCATACCAAGTCGTACAGATCAGCCTCGCGCGCCGCCCTAACCACCAGAAAAGTCGCTCACTGCATACACTTTTCGATTACCGTAGCACCGGATCCCACCTCCCGACGGCCTTTGTCCAGCAAGCTGCATTCGCACAGGAGCAAAGTCTATAATACAACAGCTCTTGGGTACGAGAGTACACGACTCCCAGGCTTGTCCTGTGAGTGGCCGCTGCGCGCTCCGTCGCAGCGATGCCTCAACTCCCATTCGCCAGACACGCCCAGCAGCAATTGGAAGCCGAAGACGAAATGGTCGCCGTCGAGCCCGTTCCCACGCCTCTGAACGGAGCAGTCTCGCAGAAACTTCCCCGGAGACGGTCGATTCTCAACTCGCTGAGGAAGGGTTTGCGGAGACAACAGCATGAGTTGCCAGAGATTGCGGCACGGGCACAGGAGAGGCAGGAGGGAGTACCGCCTTTGTTGAGAAGGCGATCGAGTAATCCGGAACTGCGGCCGAAGAATTCCAAGAGGGCTATTGCGAGTTTGCCCAGACAGCAGACTCTGAAGAGGAGTGAGAGTGAAAAGAGAGGCAAGCTTGAGGAGGTTCCTGCGACTGAGGAGGACAAGCGGGCGACGGGGAGTGCGCATAGGCGAGGATGGAGTGCGGTTCCGTTCAAAAGGCACAGGTCGCTTAAACCGGTCTCTTTGCCTTCTACATCCGCACCAGAAATTTCAAATCAGGAATCAAAAGGAAACTATGGCACGATCGATGAGAAGCTCGCTCAGGCGAATAATGCACGACAAAATACCAACGCACCCAGCGATAAGCCCTCGCATGATTCGCTGGCCAGCAAGAAAGAATCAGCAAGCGAAGCCGACGGAAACGATTACGAATTTAACGAAGAAAACGAGAACAGCGACCCAGCAGAACTGCAAGCCGAATACCAGAAACGATGGATTCTAAACCTGAGCATGTCCTTCCGCGACAAGTCTCAACGCGAGAAATTCTTCGTCACGTACGCTGAAACACCCACAAAGTGGCGACGACTCACGATATCATTAGATTACCGCACAGCACCGGACGGGTCTCTCGAAGCGGACCTGAAGACTCTCCACTACCAGCGGGACAAGAGTTTCCGCATTTTCGAAGCCATCAGAGAAAGTCTGGACGACATTCAGTATTACGACACGGTCACGAATCTCAAGCTTGAAACGACCGAACACGATTGTCAGTTGCACATTCATGTGCGAGAAGACGCGAACGAAATTGTGCAGTTCCCTGCTGCTTCACTCATGGATCATGTGCAATGTCCGCGTTATGCCGAAAGCGAAGTCGAGTTTGAATCACATCTTTCCGGCTTCGTTTACAAGGTTCGTGTTGAAGAGCAGCTCCTCATTAAAAAGGAGATCCCCGGACCAGATACTGTTGATGAGTTCCTTTACGAAGTCAATGCTCTGGATGCATTGTACGGTGCGAACAGCGTGGTGCAGCTTCAGGGTCTGATCACTGACGAAGAAGGAACGATCGTCAAGGGGTTGCTCATCTCGTATGCTTCGCGTGGTGCACTTGTCGATATGCTCTATGACTATGCTGGCGAGCTTGCGTGGCATCAACGTGAGAAGTGGGCTCGCCAGATCGTAGAAGGTCTTGCGAATATTCACGAAGCAGGGTTCGTGCAAGGCGACTTCACCCTTTCGAACATCGTCATCAACGACGAGGATAACGCTCAAATCATCGACATCAACAGACGCGGCTGCCCAGTCGGCTGGGAGCCTCCTGAATTGAGCAGGCTGATTGATTCGGGCCAGCGCATTGCCATGCACATCAGTGTGAAGACTGACCTCTTCCAGCTTGGCATGGTGCTTTGGGCACTCGCTGAAGAGTCTGATGAGCCCGAACGCTCACGTCCACTGCCTCAGCTTCGTCGCGAGGTTCCTAGCTACTACCGCCGGATCGTCAACTTCTGTCTCGATCCCCGCCCTCAAGGTAGGATGTCCGCGCAGGCACTTTTACTCGAATTCCCCAAAGACGCCGGCCGACCGCCGAGCGAACGACCCAGTGTAGTAGATTTCAGCGATCAGCTGCAGGTCGTGAGTGGCGATCTGAAAGCCTCTGACCCGAGCGTTTCGACCACACATCGCTCTGACAAGGAATACATCGATCCCAAGATGGCTGTCACTCTGGACGAAGTCCAGTACCGCCGTCGTGTCGACTCTGCCAAAGCCGGTTTCACAGACCAAGTCACGTACCTCGACCCAGACTCCAACCCAGCCAGCACGAGCTACCAATTTGAAAGTAGCGGCAGCTGGATCGTCGGCCAAAGCAGAGGCCGCAGCCCCGTTTCCAGCAGACGAAGGCGTAGCTCTCCCTACGGCCGCACCGCCACCAGTGTCACCAGTCTGTCCCTATCCCCGGATCGCCGCTCCGGCCGCAGCGCCAAAGTCTACTGTGACGACACCGAAGACGACCTCGCGTACCCGGCTCAAATCGACCCTCGCGACGTGGCACCACGAACACGGGGCCGTCCGCCACGCGACCTGTCCTCGTCCTCGCCTGTGGACAAACAGCACGGTGTCCGCACCCTGGCACTCCATGAGAGCTCGCTAGAGTTCGGCCCACCTTTGCACCAGGACTCGGGTTTCGATGAGACGATGGCGGAGAAGATGTTGCCGCATGGTAGCGAAGAGTCTTCTTCTGGCGAGGAGGAGACGGATTCTGATGACGAGGAGGACGAGGAAGATGATGATGACGATGACGAGGACGAAGATGACGATTCCGAAGACGATGAAGACACTGCTTCCGAGGGTGAGATGCCCATGTCCAGACCTACGGTCGCGAGGGTCAAGCCTTCTTCTGCGGCTTTGGCGGCGGCGGGGAAGGCTTTTGCTCGATGAGGATGTGGTTGAAGTGATGGTGGATCTGTCCGCGGCTCTGCTCGCCGGTCTTTTGCGAGATCCTGGCTGGTTTCCTAGCTGGTTCGCTGGCCGATTCCTTGGCTGGTTGGAGCAGCTCTTGGCTCGCATGCCAGGGTTCGCGATACACTTCCAGCCAGCAGTGAAATGCTGGACAAGAAGCCATGTTCTCCAACAAACGCCGTGTCACAGCAGAGTATCGAAGCAGACAGCACTGCCTGCCAAATACCCTCAAGCCGCACAAGCCAACAGAAGCGAGCAGGCGAGCCAAACACGGCGCTGCATGGCAGCAAGCCGAACAGCGAGAACGAAACGATCTCCAAGAAAGAGAGATCAGCAGCACGAAATGAAATGCAACGACACAATTAATGAATCACGGAACGAACAAGCGCAGCGGAGCGGAACGAGGGACCAAACCCAGCAAAGTCCAAGACGAGACGAGGCGCTCTTGTCCGCCTCGATTGTACTTTTCGGCTTACTTCCCACGACGAACGGGGCGGAAGAAACCTTTTCACCTCCTGGAATTTTCTGTTCGGATCTTGGGTTTCGGACTTCGGGTTGGAATTGGCATTGGAACTGGGACTGGGACTGGGTGGATGGGTTGGGACAGAACATTAACATTGACACTAAGTGAGTTAATACCGTAGGGTTTCTATCAAAGACATATTCTGCAAACTTTCTTTCGAGACTTCGGATTAAACTCTAGCATTCGCTGCAGCACGGCTCTTGTGGAGAGCCTGGTTGGACATGTGCGTTCTTCTGTGGGGATATTGATTGAATGGGCTTGACTTTCGCGCTGTCTCTGCTACCACTGTATGGGTGAGCCAAAATGCAGCACCTGTTTTCAGTCTCAGATGTATTCCTTCGTCACGGTCTGGATGTGAGGTAAGACAGAAAAGTCACTTCTGGACTTCCACAAGTCTCTTGTGAGGCTATCAATCTAATCACTGTCAGACAAGACGTCAGCGCCTCTGTTACAGATATCTTTACTTCTATCCTCATGCCACCCCTGCTGCGACAGCAACACTGCCGCCTGGATGTTGTCTTCGTCATTCACCATGGTTTATAGAACCCCTCTTCCTCCTCCCATAACACCGCCATGTCTCCCTCCCTTCACCAAGCTTTTCAGGAAAAAGTCCCGACACACAGCGCAAAATCATGGCAACTTCGAGTTTCACACAACGCACGCCTCCAACATCGAACCGCAAACGCAATTCTCAACCAACTTCCCCACGCAACTCTCCCGCCTGGCGCTGTACCAATAACGAAAGACTCCATCGAAAAGAGGACAGGGCGTGTACACAGGAGCGTCTGGACTCGCCTGTTATCGATACGCCTTCTAAACGCTTGAGGTGGGAGAGACAATTAGCTTCTAGGACGGAGAGCCAAGGAGACGGGATACTGGCGACGCCCTCTCGGCCTCAAAGACCCTCGCATGCTCGTTCGAAGGATGGGATTTCCGGTAGTTTTCAGAGTCAAGGGGACGAGGATGACTTCCAATTTATCGAGGAGGGGTCCAACTCAACATCTCCAGCTGCAGACGACAATGCTTCCGCGAACTCGAGTCGTACTGCCTCCATCGCTCCAGAGCACCCTCTCAGCGAGCCCTCCTTATCAACTTCTTTGGAAGATCCGCTCCCACTAGGACCAATCGCAACAGTTTCGCAACACGTACTCTCAACGCTCCCAGATCCAACAACACCTCGGTCTTCCCACGTTGGCCTGCTACATGCCAACCTCCTCACACCAGACCCAACACCTACCCTCCCCAAACACTCGACTCACTTCCCGTCCCCTTCTCCATCATCTCGCGAGGAACATGCACAAGCCCGAATCTCCCGCCTCCTCCTCCGCACCAAGATTAACAATCTCCACCACCAAGCATCTCATGCGAATTTCGTTCTGACTACGAGAAAGCTTAGAGAAGCGGAAGATGTTGCTCAAAGGGAAAGAAAGCGCCGTAGGGAGTGGAAGGCGCTTTGCTTGGTGCTATTGCTGGTTTTTATTTGCTTTTGTTGGTGTGGGATGGGCTGTGGGAGGCGGTGGTGAGGAGGGGAAAGCGAACAATGGGGACTGGCTGGGTTGAAGTTTACGTTGACTGGGTTGGAGGGATGGAGGGAGGTTCTCACTGGGAACTGGGGAACAGGGTATCGCTGTGATTGATGATTGATAATGCGTTGAGGAATGCAGGTCACGAAGCGGTATTTGTGTGCAAAGACAAGAAGGCGGCCACGGTTGTCCGTTTTGCATCGTGCCGGACGTTCATGAGATCTTCGCCTTTTGCTCAGATACTTCACTTACAACCATCGAATGTCGATTTTGGATTTCCCAATCAGGAAGGAGCGAGAAAAGCTTTGACCAGCGTCACATGCGCGAGAAAATGTTTGTGAATTGCTTGACCCTGAGCGATTCGAGCATGTCATGACTTCTGTAGGTGTCCCCACCGCCAGCACTCCCAGCGGCATGCGGCTGCCTATCAACATCAGCTCTGACAAGGACCACATCGCGAGAAGAATAGTGATTACTAAGAGTCGCCCAGAGTCGCCTACATCGGCCAACGAATGCTGTCGCAGCGCAAGCCGCTGGCACATTCCAGTCTCATAACAACAAGCCTAGCATATCCAGCAAGTCCTTCCAGCTCATCGAGCAGCTGGAGCGCGTACGTTCCGATGCGGTCCTCCGACACTAGAGGCCGGAGGAGGATGGCGAGCAGGATGGCGGTAACCGGTGGACTTCCCTTCTCTGGCGCCGGCACAGCGCTGGAGCGTAGCTTCATGCAAGGCATTTGCGAATTGCTCAAGATTTAGGTAAGTGATTCGTGTTCGGCTCTCATTCACTTACAGCCATCAAACGTCGACTTTGGATTTCCGAATTAGGAAGGAGCAGAAGAGCTTGGACCAACATCACATGCATGCACATGTTTGTAAATTGGTTAAGCCCGACTTGCTCGAAGAGGCCAACTTCTCCGTAAATTTTCTCGTCGCTAGCACCCCCATACAACGAGAAATATCTTAACATCACGAACGACGACGAGGAGAATGACGACTACGAAGAATCCTCCGTCTCAGCAGATATCGCAGTCGCCGCAGTACGAGCGCGTTCGCAACAGCAATAGTTCTCGGTCCCGCAGTAGCGAATGATAACAACAAGATCCACTAAATCCTCCCAGCTTATGGAGCAGCGGGAGCGCAGCCTCACATAAGGTATTCGTTGACTCTTTTAGATGCAAATGACTTTTTTGCCTTGTGCTTCATTCACTTACAGACATCGAATATCGAGTTTGGATTTCCGAATTAGGAAGGAGCGAGAAAGCTCGGACCGGCGTCACATGCATGGGCAAATGTTAGTGAATTAGGCGTTTTCAAATGAAAGATTGGACCATCAGAGGGACAGATAGATGGGAGAGTCAAGCACATCGAAGTTGCAGGCACGCTTTACTATTAGTACAGCACGCAAGCGACAGCATGTATAAAGGAAAAGCCTTTCTTGCGCGCTACTCGCATTCACTTACAATCATCAAATGTCGAGTTTCGATTTCCCAATTGGGAAGGAGCGAGAAAGCTTGGGCCATGGTCACATGCGGCATGAGATTGTTAGTGAATTGCACGCTAGAATTGAAGTGCACAGTTTGAGTGGACTCCTCACACGCGAGACATAAGGACGCGCGATTGTCATAAAACTACCTCGTTAAACGGCTCGTTGAACGATTCGTTAAGTGTCATGTTTAGGTAAAGTGATTGAAAGGAGCGTGCCAACTTGCCGCGCGTTTCCGCTGCCCTTGGACGTATCACTTCCAGTCTAGATGCATCTCCGCAGCACTAGGTGTAGTTTCGCAATAGTTCCCGGCGGGAACAGTAGTAGCACGCGGCCGAAGAGCCAGCCGGGGAGGCGGCACTGTTCCTAATAAAAGTTTGAGTGGATACAAGTGAATTGCCGGCTTCGCCTTTCACATGCGAGACATCAAATGTCGACTTCAGATTTCCGAATTAGGAAGGAGCGAGAAAAGCTTAGACCGCGTGAGCAAATGTTAGTGAATTCGTCCAAGTAAGTGAAAACTTCGTACGCGAGACATCAGGCTACGCCTTTTGGTTGTGACCACCCTCTGCAGCAATACTCTCGGGGTAACCACGATGGTGCTGACTGACCTGGAGGTTGATGAGTCTTGAGTCAGAGGAAAGTACCATTGCAGAGTTGGAAATAGATAAATCGAAGGACTGAGATGATGATAGAGAAAGAGATGCGCTTCATATCGGTTTGGTCTATGCCTCGCGCTTAATGACATCAGCAGAAGCAGGAGCAGTCAAACAATTATACCAAAACAGATCATATACATACTACATGTAAGTGAGTTATAACTTTCAATTTCGATGCTTTAATTTCCAGCATCTCTAAATTCCCGCTCGCTCGAACGAAAAAGCCCATCAAATCTTCTTCTCCACCTTCAAATCCGCCTTCGCCTGCCCGGGCTTGCTGTACAACCACAACGCGACAAACGCCAGCCAGCCCGCAACCGTGACCCAAATGCCGCTGATCCAGGGGTAAGCGCCCGTGATGACGTAGCTGCGCGGGTACTCGTCGTGGGCGAAGTGGCGGACGGTGACGGTGCGCTTCTCCTCGATGTTGGTGAGGAAAGGGCGGCGGTACTCGACGAAGAAGTTGAAGATGCCGTGCTGGTCGGGCAGCTTGAAGGTTTGCGTGTAGACTGTGCTGTTGGCGGTGGTGCGTGCGGGGATCAGGTTGAGGCGGTGGAAGGGTGAGAGCATGCTGAATTCCAGCTGCACGGAGTCGCCGGAGGCGGGCTTGAAGGGCGCCCAGTGCGTGCCGGTCCATTCGGAGAGCTCGATAGAGTAGTAGACGTCGTTCTTGATGCGGTAGATTTCGGGGTTGACGTCGATGCCGGTCAGGGTGACACCGGTGGTGCTGTTGGCGGCGTCTTTTTGGGAGCCCTCATTGAGGAAGTGAGTGATTGGGCCGGACTTGAGGACACCGGCTTCCTTGAAAGTCCAGGCGGTAAGCTTTTGGGCGAAAGCGCGGTTGCTAGTCTTGGAGGCGGGCTTGTCGGAGCCTGCGAGCTTGACGGACGCATCAAACCAGGCGTCTTCGAGGGCCTCGCTGCTGCCGAGAACGGAGAGGCGGGCGCTGTTGACTGCCTGGAAAGCGGTCACGAGACTGATCTGGTTGCCGGTTGCGAAAGGATCTTCAGCACCCTCGGCGTCATCCTTCGGGTTGTAAACGTATGCAGTCTCAGGCGCGCGCAGAACAGGCGACAGAAGCGGGCTGGCGTTGCCGAGAACCTGGGCGACGGCGCGGGGCAGAGCCACAAGACCTTCGACCGAGAAGTAGTTCCTGATATCCTTGCGCGCAAACTCGGTGGATGGGAGAAGAAGCACATCGTGTTTCTCGTTGGCGCTCTTCGTGTCGTGGTTGAAGTGATCCACCACCAAGCTCGTCCTGTCCTGAGGCAATTGGATGTCCAATTCTAACAAAAGGCTGTTGATTGCGCTCGGGGTGCCGCTCTCACCCGACAAGGCGAGGAGAACGTTGGAGCCGGCATTGACGAAGTCGACAATGAGGTTGGGTGTCAATGCAGGTCCGAGACCCTTTGACTTGGTTGGAAGAAGGAGGAGGTGCGAGTAGGCGGGTTCGCCGTGTTGGAAGAGTGAGAGCGATGTGTCTTTGGCGGCGCGGAAAGTAAGCTGGAAGCCTCTTGCTGTGATTACATGTCAGTTGAACGATTCAATTGAGTGTTGAACATAAGCAACGCTGCTGCTTACACTGAAGGTCGCTCCAGAAAGTGTTGTACTTCCCTCTGTCGGCCTCATCGTCAACGACAACGAGCAAATTGCTACCAGCAGCCGACAGAGCTGAGACAAAGCTCAACAGGCCCAAGAAAAGGCCCAAGAAGATCGATCGCATTGTGTTTTGTGAATGTTGCGACTAAAGAGAGAAAGAGACCAAGTCGCCGTCCAAACATCCCCAAAGCGAGACGACGTAGTGCAAGTTGGAGCTACGTGGTCGCGCGGCTTGATTTCCGCACACCTGGAGCAGCAGGCATTGGCTTCAGCAACCTCCGCCGACTGCAATCGAGCTGGGCACGCCTATACCGCGAACGACTTGCACAGACCATTGCTTTCACTTCACCAACGACACAACACACACATATCTCAGTTCGCCATGGCACCCGTCACATTTTGGGAGTCTCCCCGAAAGTACATCACCTGGGCCTCGCGCCACAAGCCCGCCATTCTGTGGGCTCTGGTCATCGGCAGCTTCGGCCCTCTGATTGTGGTATGCAACGACTCTGGAGATCTGGGAAAACAGGTCGCACGTGAGATCTGAAAGAAGACTGCTAAAGAACCATATTGCAGGCCACCGTTCCGCCCCTCCGCGAGCGCCTCGGCGACCCTAACAGAAAGGCCATTCCTCTCACATACCCGGGTAAGCGGAAACACCACAGAATAGAGAGATTTGCAAGAGCTTGGAATTGGAGAAGAGGGGCAAATGAAGATTGTTCATGGCGAAATTCGAATCCGAGACTAACAACATACGACAGTCCCCAAGGGCCCCCGCCAGATACCCCAAGGTTACGACGACTAAGCGAGGAACACACGCGGAAAGGAACAGAGTCATTAGAACGAGCGCAAGAGAGGAGCGAAAGCATACACATCGAGCCTGCTGCGGGAAATGCAGAGGCACAGGTCCCCAATGGCGCAAACATGAAGAGTGCGAAGATTACCCCAGCGCCAACCTGAGGCTAGATGCTATTTACTTTCTGTATAAATGACGCGCCGTGGAAAGAAAGGCGATATATCAAGACACCCCTCGCTCAGGAGTCACTGCGTTTGCCAACAAGTTGGGTGTAACCATCAATTCGACTGACATTGAATACCCGAGCAGGTAAAATACCACTGGAAATCCACACAACAAAGCAGCACCACCACCCAAAACCAAAACCCACCACCCCTCAAATCCCATTCCTCTCCAACTCCCTCTGCGTCCACTGCCACAACTCCACCGCCAACCCCTCATCCCCCGCCGCCCTCGTCAAACCCCCCAGCACACCCACGGGCTCATAAAACGCACCATTCCTCACCTCCCCACGCTCCGCCGTCGCAGCCCAGAGCTGATTCCACACACACTGCTCAACCGGCACTCTCGTCCCAAACGTGGTGAGCCACACGAACCAGCGATTGAAAAGCCCCAAACCCGTCACGAGCCCCGTGAACGCCACGCCGGGGTGCACCGACACCGTCGTGATAGACGGATGCCGTTTCGCCAGCTCACGCGCGTAGAGGAGGTTTGCCAGCTTGCTTTGCCCGTAGCGATACCAGTCGCTTAGTACGTGGATGGGGGAGAGGTTTTCTTGCGGGGTGCGCAGGGTGGGGAAGGCTACGGACGAGGCGAATTTGTAGCCGAGGGAGGTTGTGAGGATTACGCGCACGTCGGCGCCGGTTTGGGCGGTGCTTTCGAGGAGGGGGAGGAGGAGGTTTATCAGGGCGGCGTGCCCGAGGTGGTTGGTCCCGAATTGGATTTCGTAGCCGTCTTTTGTTTGGCCTGGGGGGAGGGCCATGATGCCTGCGTTGGCGAAGAGGAGGTCGAGACGTTGCGTGGCTGAGAGGAGGGTTTTGGCTGCGGTGCGGATGGAGGTGAGGGAGGCGAGGTCGGTGGGGATGAAAGTTAGGGGGACCGAGGGGTGGGTGGTTTTGACGTGGGCGATGAGCGCATCGGCGGAGGTTTGTGAGCGGCCCGTGAAGTAAATGTGAGAGGGGGAGCGGGCGGCCAAGTTGAGGATTGTTTCTCGACCGAGGCCGGCGGTGCCGCCTGTTATGAGGATGACTTTGTCGGTGAGAGGGGGCATGTCGGTGGTGGGATTGAAGGAGTTTGACATTGTGGGAGAATGATCTTAGTCTCTTGGGGAGAGAATCAAGCAGACGTTGGTAGAAACTAGGGAGGTACTCCGTAGATTGATTGGAACGTGTTCTGTGGTATGTACCTCACATACATATATACCTATGGATACCATAGGGTACGCTTCATGATGATATCGCAAGATCCGTAATCATTTCTCCAAATGTGGTTGCCTGGTATCCAAGGTGCTTAGATTCATTATTCTTTTTCATCAAGGACGTCTTTTGATTGTACCGAGATGTCAGGAGTTGCGTGAGGCGGCCGCTTTGTCCGCTCGCGACGGAGGAACGTTGGAGGTCGCCCGGAGAATTGGGCGTTTCTAAAATCCGCGTTGTCGAAGTGAACGAACCATTCAAACTTCCACCCATCGCACCGACCTGACTTCGTTCCATCATCGCGATGGCGAATATGGCTTTGTCCAGCGACCAGGCAGTGATCGAGGCTGTTGCATGGAGTGAAGGCTGAGATAAGGCTTGTTGAGCTTGTTGGCATTCCTCCCTGAGGCCTGCTGTCTCATCACACAGCACAGGCACTGCATGTACCCGTTGGATCTGCGTACCAACATGCTGCGCGCACAGAAGCATGGAAAGGCCGCATTGACAGCCATGCATTTCAAACTTCCGAAAAATTCGGGTGCGATGAATGGCTGCGGTAAGATAGTAACATTCAATACCACCGGCACCCTCTGCATTCTCCGACGCAGCCTCACCAGCTCGGCCGTTTAGCAACATCTGACCCGAGCACCCAGCCAATGAGAGGCCGCCTTTGCTCGCCCAAAGCACCGCCCTGACAGCTGAATGCATCTCTCGTGAGCGAGTATTAATATCTCACTTTCTCGTTGCAGAAGTCATGGCTTACTTCAAAAGCACATTTAATCGTAATCGTTTCGACAGAGACTGACATCCCCCCTTGTGGTCACGAATCCAAGATGTCGACCACAGCTCTCACTGACAACACCAAGGCTGATGAACGCCTTGGTAGCTCCTCTTCTACCAACTATGATGCCGAAATCAAGGAAACGCCCAAAGAGAACAGTCCGGCGACAGAAAATAACGAAGACGACGATGATGAGAAAGCCGCAGACTACCCTCCACCTGCCCAAGCTGCACTGGTCATGGTCTCTGTCCTCCTGGCTTTATTCCTCACTGCCCTTGACCGAACCATTATTGCGACAGCCATTCCTGCCATGACGGACGAATTCCATTCACTGGACGATATTGGTTGGTACGGTAGCGCCTTCCTCCTGACCTCATGCTGCTTCACGCTCTTCCTCGGTCGCGTCTACACCTTCTATTCGCCCAAATATGTCTACCTCTCCCTCATTCTCATTTTTGAGATTGGCTCGGCGGTATGCGGCGCAGCTCCCAATTCTATTGCTTTCATTATCGGACGAGCAATCCAGGGTGCTGGTTCGGCGGGCATGATGTCCGGAGGAATGGTATTGCTGGTCAATACCTTGCCGCTCGCAAAAAGGCCATTGTGGATGGGAGCTGTCGGCGCCACTTTCGGCATTGCCAGTGTTGTCGGCCCTCTGCTTGGAGGCGCTTTTACTTCCAATGTATCCTGGAGATGGTGCTTCTACATCAATCTGCCTATCGGTGCCGTCACCATGCTCGCGATAATGCTGCTGCTGAAGAACATGGAGCCCTTCAAGAAAGGCCTCAACACCAAGGACAAGCTGCTCCAACTCGATCCTCTCGGTACCTTCTTCCTCCTCCCCTGCCTCGTATGTCTCCTCCTCGCCCTGCAATGGGGAGGCAGCAGTCTAGCCTGGTCGAACGGCAAGATCATCGCCCTCCTAGTCCTCTTCGGCGTCCTCATGATCGCCTTCATCGTCGTACAAGTCACCACTCAAAAAACCGCCACCATCCCCGCAGCCATCGTCAAAAACCGCAGCATGCTCGCCGGCTGCTTCTTCGTCTTCAACGTCGCAGCCAGCATGATGCTCATGGTCTACTTCATCCCCATCTGGTTCCAAGCCGTCAAGGGAGTCTCGGCCGTGGAATCCGGCATCCGAACCATCCCAATGGTCCTCTCCCTCGTCCTGGGAACGATCGTCTCCGGCGCTCTGACGAGCAAAATCGGCTACTACACGCAATTCGCCTACTTCTCCGCCATCGTCATGCCCGTCGCCGCAGGCCTCATTTCCATGTGGAAAGTCGACACCGGCCACGGCGAGTGGATCGGCTATCAAGTGCTGTACGGCTTCGCGCTTGGTTTGGGCATGCAGCAGGCCAATTTGGCCGCGCAGACGGTTCTCAAGCGCGCCGACGTGCCCACTGGATTGGCTTTGACCGTGTTTGCGCAGACGATGGGAGGCGCGATTTTCATCTCCGTCGGCCAGAATGTCCTCACTTCGAACTTGGTCAAGGGAATCACTCAGATCGTTACCGATATTGATCCGGAGAGTATCGTCAACACCGGCGCTACTGATTTGAGGGAATTGGTTCCGGCGGAGCTGTTGCCTGACGTTCTTGAGGTGTATAACAATGCTTTGCGACAAGTGTTTCTGATTTCTGCGGGCATGGCTGCTGTTTCTGTCATTGGCGCGCTGGGCTTGGAGTGGACGAACGTGAAGAAGACTGAGAAGACGGCTGGGAGTGGAAAGGCTGATTCCAAGGATGCTGAGAAGGATGCTGAGAAGGCTGAAGCATCTGCTGTGTAATTGGGCATGGTATGGTACCTTGATAGATCGGATGGCATAGTGTGTTTGGCTTATTTTCCAGATTGTTGGAGTCTCTTACGAAAATAAAGTTGCTATGAATAACGCCCTGCTCTATTAATGAAACCCAATAATTTGTTTCCAATGTCTTGGGTTCTTTGTTCAGTCAGCAAGTATCTAATAATTTCTGTTTTGATCCAGATGTCAAGTGTGTGCCAGCACCATTTTTCGGATCAAAGGTGCTGTCGTTCAGCATCCACCGGCAACGATTGATCGGTGTCAATTTTGTCCGCCAACCTTTGCCCCTCCATCCAGCAACTCCCCTCAGCCGAATACGCCGACGCATCACCTCAGATATATATCTTTGCTGACCATCACCTGCAAGACCACTATAAATACATATGATCCATGGGTGATCGATTCAATCAGTAAAGAATCCCAAATCAATCTTAGACCTCATCATACTTCTTTCCATCAGATCATCACCATGGCCAACCCCACCCTCCCAAACGGAGAAGGCCTCCCACCATTGCCTCTACCAGAAGGCATCACCGAAGAGTACATCGACTGCACGTCTTCCTGCGGCCTGAACTTCCACATCCTTCAATCCGGCCAGAAAACCAACCCCCTCATCCTCTTCTGCCACGGCTTCCCAGAACTCGCCTTCTCATGGCGGAAGATCCTCCCCTCCATCGCTTCCCAAGGCTACTACTGCGTAGCAATGGACCAGCGAGGCTACGGCCGCACCACAGGCTGGGAACAAAAACCCTACCACGAAGTCGACCTGAACGAATACACGCTCACCAACCTGGTACGCGACCTCGTCTGCCTCGTCTACGGTCTCGGCTATACTACCGTCCACACCATAATCGGACACGACTTTGGCGGCGTCTCCTCCGCCATGACAGCCCTCATGCGCCCCGACATCTTCAAATCGACAATCCAAATGTCCCACCCGCACCACGCCCCTCCCACGCCCCTTGACCCGCCCAAACCATCCATCCAAACCGCCCTCGCCTCCCTCGACCCGCCCCGGAAACACTACAAATGGTACAACTCCACCCCAACCGCAGCTTCCGACTGGTCCCACCCCCCGCAAGGCCTGGAAACCTACCTGCGCGGCTACTTCCACCTGAAATCCGGCGCGTGGGAGCCCAACAAACTCGCCCGCCCCCTCACGTCCTGGACCGCGGACGCCGTGGCGCAGATGCCCGAGTACTACATCATGCCCCTATCCGAGAGCTTCCCGGCAACCATAGCCCGCAACATGCAGGGCGAAAACGCCGCCGCCACAGAGTCCTGGCTCCCTCCCGAGGGCTTAACCGTCTACGTCTCCGAATGGACCCGCACTGGCTTCCAAGGCGCTTTGAACTGGTACCGCGCACAAACTGGCTCTACGCCGCAGAGCCGGAAGGATTTGTTCCTCATGGCGGGGAAGAGGATTGAGGTCCCGGTCGCTTTTGTGAGCGGGAAGTGCGATTGGGGGAATTTTCAGCAGCCTGGGGCGTTGGAGGGGTATGCGGATGCGAGGGTGGTGGGGGAGGGGTGTTGGAGGGGGGTGACGTTGGTGGAGGGCGCGGGGCATTGGGTTATGCAGGAGAGGCCCCAGGAGGTGATTGAGGCGGTTGGGAGGTTTTTGGAGGGGTTGTGAGAGATCGGGGATTGTGAAGGGTTTGGAACTTTCGGAATTGTGTACTCATTTGTTTGTTTGTACTGATTTGAAGACGTGTTCTGAATTGTGGTGTGTTGTTCATTTGAGGAGGAGTGATGTGTGTCATATCAAACAACCAGAAGCTGTTTGGAAAATGTTGAAGAATGTACTTGCGCGGTTTTGGGGAATGCGCGCAAGTCTCGAGTGATTGAGTATCAAAGCGTAATTTCACTGCTTCGCAGTTGAAGGAGTCGACGTGCAGCGAAGGGCTTAGACCAGCCTGGTATTGATTTTCATTGGAACTTTAGCTGACACTCCATTGAGATGGATGTTAACCAGGTGGCTAGCGATGCTTTCGTAATGATAGATTAGGCAATCTCTCAGTGGAAAGAAGTGACATGAAAGGATGGAAGTGCGCGCTCTGTCAAGACTTCGAA
The DNA here is from genome assembly GCA_001931905.2 of Cladosporium sp. IMV 00045. Classification (NCBI taxonomy): domain Eukaryota; kingdom Fungi; phylum Ascomycota; class Dothideomycetes; order Cladosporiales; family Cladosporiaceae; genus Cladosporium; species Cladosporium sp. IMV 00045. The sequence goes on along the minus strand of MSJI02000769.1, from coordinate 82,523 downwards.
TGAATGTGCTTGCTCAAACTCGCTATACGCTAGACTACCAAACGCACATCTTCAAATTAAGGCTCATAATTCGGACCCTCAGCTTCATAAAGTTTCGGGTTCTCATTAACGCACAGCCTACCATTCTGATCCGGCAGACCGCTCTCGGTGCGAACCTCAAAGAACTCCGACCCAACACCCGTGTGCGCGTAGAACAAGTTGTAAGGGTCGTAGCGCTGCTTGATCTGCAACAGACGAGGGTAATAGCTACCGAAGAAAGCCCACTGGAAGTTAGGCTCGAGGTAGTCGCTCTCGCTCATGTACGTGCCGCCGCCGGGAGTGATGTCGCGCCACTGCTGCATGGGGCCGTAGGTGAAGTTGTGGCGCTGCTCGAGTTGGTATTCGGCGCTTTCTTCGAGGTCGACGATCGTGGCGGTGATGAGGAAGCCGATGGCGGAGCGCCACGCGGGGTTGACGGAGTTGTCGGGAGAGTAGCCGCGCTCGTAGCTGGGGGCGATGTTGTAGCCGATGATCACGACGCCGTTGTTGAGGCCCTCGGAGAAGACATCCCAGGTGGTGTTCCAGAGGGTTTCGTTCTCGAAGTTTTCACGGGGGAACAGACGGGCGGAGGAGGCGGCGCCGTGGGTGTTCACGTCCTCAACGGGAAAGGAGGCGTTGTAGGCGTCGTAGAAGCCGTTGTAGGTCTCCCACTTGGGGTTGACAGGGATGTTCAGCTTGGCCATGGTCTGTAACCAGGGCTCGAGGATCGCCTGTGCTTCTTCGAGAGTCTTATTGGGGGCGAAGTACGGCTGCATAATAAATCTCTTGCTCTCACCAGGCCAGACTTGGAAGTAGGAGTAGATGCCGTTGTCGGCGCCAGTCGGGAAAGTCTCGAAGTAAGCCTTCAAGCCAGCTTCGAAAGCTTCGTTGGTGATGTTGGGGCCAGCGGCGACATCCCAAGATGCTGCGGTGACAGGAACATCATAGAAGACTCTGGTGATGACGGAAGTCACGATACCGAAGGTACCACCGCCGCCACCTCGCAAAGCCCAGAAGAGATCGGAGTGCTGGTCTTTGTTGGCCGTGACGAATTTACCATCAGCGGTAACAACTTCGAGACCCAAGACGTGGTCAGCACCCAAGCCCCAAAGACTGCTAACAGGTGAGTGGCCTCCACCCTGAACCCAGCCACCCATGGGACCGACAGTGGGGCACTCGCCACCCATGGCAATCACACCAAAACTATCGGCTGCGGCATACAGTTCAAAGCCTTGTATGCCGACGCCAGACTTGATGGCAGGTCCAGTGTAGTCACTGTCTTGGTATTCAGGGAGGAAGGCAACTTCCTTCATGTGGTGCGTCCAAACACTGAGCGAGCCGGCACCACCAGACTTTCCAACGAAGTCATGGCCAGTGTTCTTGACGACGAGGCGAATGCCAGTGTTACGGGCGAAGTTGACGGCCAGTTGGACTTGAGCGACATTGGTAACATTGACGACGTAGACAGGGTAGCCACCCTGTTCACAGGTGCCGGTGACGTCGAAGAGCGATGGTGGTTGACATGTCATGCCTTGGTACAAAGGCGTGAGCATCTCAAGGGGGTCGTCCAAGCTGTGGATGCATTAGCGTCGAAAATCAAGGCGTTCTTGTCATGCTAAACATACTGTGCGAAAGGGTCGTTCCATCGTTCGGTCAAGGCCTGGCAGGCAGAGGAATTTGCCGATGCGTTCGAGCCGTAGCAGACGTGGGCTTGTGGTGCCGGCTTGAGGAGAGCATTGTTCGTGATGGCATTCAATGCATTCCAATCCTGCGAGGAAGGCCAAGCTGCATCACCAGGGAAGACTTTGCAGTTGTTAGGGCCTTGGAGTGTGATTTCGCTAGACTCGCTTGTGGGCTTGTCTGTTTCAAGGTCTGCAAAGCGAAAAAGGTCGCCGGTGCTGTTGTGACCTTGCAGTAGCTCCTCCACAGATCGGACATCGTCAGCAGAAAGGTGCTTTTCTTCCGATCCGAATAGAGGAACGCAGCCGCTGGCATCCTGCTCGAGTGTCGGGTAGTCAAGACCGCGTGTCACCAAGTCATCCAGGTGCACGCGAGTCCTCTCCTCAAGTGGGGGGAGATGCAGAGCCGTTGCAACAGATGCAACGCCCAAAGTCGCCGACACAAGAGTTGAAAGCATTTTGTCGATTTGCAGCGAGAGGTGCTGGTGCAAAGACTGTCACCTTACCGCAGACCCTCTGCTTTTATCCATTAGCTTTTGACAGCCGTGCATCGTCTCCAGAGGTGCAATCTCGGACGTTCGCCACCTTGCGACGGACACAACTGCCGGATCGCACCGGACGGAGAGCAGAGAGACCCTTCATGCAACTACATGGTTGTTGCTTTAGGTCGATATAGATAGCTTGGCGAAGGATTTAGAGGATACAGGGCGTTGCGGCAGGGGCGCTCGGCATGGCAGTTTGCATCGCTCTCGCCGCCATTTTTGCCGAACATTCAATGCAGTATGTGGATACTAGCACGATCTAAAAAGCAGCGAAGATCTTATAGTTCACGCAAGGCTGGACGATTTGCATGAGCGACCGTTGATAGAGGTCGATGTGTTTGCCAGTATAAGATAAGTGTAGTCGCACCATGGAGTGTCGTCGTCGGAGGCTTCACCCGTCCCGGCCACGCACCGTGCCGAGTCCCAAAGAGGAAAAGTAGGACCACCTCCACATCGGCCGGCCACTGCCTCAACGAGCATTGATCCGCTCAGAACACCCTTGACACAGAGCGGGACATGGTCTTTGATATCCTTGTTCCATCCATACTTATTGCTCTGCCGCCATAGAAATTGCCGCGTGCCCCAATCTTCAGCATCTAGGCCAAAAGTCTCTCCACAAGATCAGCACTGAAGCCATGCAGCCACACGCGATGGAGTCGAGGAAGTACCTTCGGTAGGACCGTTCATTGGCGCCATGACGGATGAAACCCCGGTGCCAGCGATAATAGACGCAATCGTCTAAGTAATCCATGCAAATAGTAAAATTCGACGCGTTTAGTCTCCGACCTGCCCAATACGACAGCTCTCTTCTTTCATGAATCCGAGACATGATCCCATTAGCCAACCTTTGCACTTGGCCAGAATGCAAAATGATCCTTTTTCTGCCAACTGGGCTGCGATCCTTCGCATCATGTTGGCTCGTGTAGGTTGAGGTGCTGTGCATTTCTAAATGTGCGCTGGTCGCACCTCATTCAGTTCGACCATTGTCTCGCGTCCCCTGCCTGTGGGCTACCACAGTCCCATACGGTGTTTGCTCCTGGCAATCCACGTGGCTATACGGTCGGTCGAATGCATAACGGAACTTCTCCGACTCTCCCACCAGAATGGTCGAAAAAATACAGCCCAACCTGCTGGCAGTCGTCGTCACTTTTCCGGTGTTGAGCACGATCTTTGTTGCTCTGCGTGCTGGATTTCGTCTATATACATACCAGTTCAAGACAGGTACGGTATGACCGCGTGGACGACTTCTATCAGAGGCTAACATTCTAGCAGACGATGCGTTGTGTGTTTGCGCTTGGGCATTGGCGGTTGCAAACGCTGGTGTTCTTTACAAGTACATTCAATTGACACATGTTGGCTATCACGTCTGGGATGTGCCGGAGCAAACTTCAGAAGATCAAGTGCACAACAACAAGATCAGCATGGTGCAACAGCTGCTATACAACCCAATTCTTAGCCTCGTGAAGGCTTCAATAATGGTGTTCCTGTTCAGGCTGGGCGATCGAAGAAAGATCATTCGCTGGTCGTTGATCGGCTTGTTCCTCTTCAATCTTGGACACATGCTCGGAACATTCTTCGGCGCCCTCACTCAATGCCTACCAATCCACATGTACTGGAACCGCTGGGACCCAGATGAGACGACAGCATTCTCCTGCTTCGATGAATACGCCTTCTCAATGGCCACCGCAGCGATAGCCATACTGACCGACGTTCTCATTCTGCTGATCCCCATCTTCATGGTTTGGCCACTGAAATTGAACAGGCGCAAGAAGATCGCCGTCGGCTCCGTCCTCTCCCTAGGCTGGATAGTCGTCATAGTGGCTTGCGTTCGACTGAAGTCCTTCTACGATTTGTGGAACAACACAGACGAAGACTTCACATGGTCAAACTCGCTCGGCGTCGTCATCTCCATCGTCGAAGTCAACATCGCCATCATCCTGTCCTGCGGTCCCGCGCTCAACGCCATCCTCACCCGCGTCGCACCACGCATCCTCGGCTCAAAGAACGCGACTGGACGGACCAATACTTTCGCCTACAAGGATGGGTACGACATGCCATCCAGAACTCCCAAACGGTTCGACATGCCGAGCTTGCCAAATTCACGCAACTCGGGGCGGCCTTATAGGGAGTTGGATGACGATTTTGGCGGCAGTCAGGATGAAATAATGAATAACGATAGTCTGGGAGCGAAGAGAGCGGATATTGTCGCGCGGATGATCGATAACGATCAGAGAGGGCAGGGGATGTACAGACAATAAGGCTCGGGGTTGACACAGTCTCCAAGATATTTCATATGTATGGTACGAATCACAGCAACAGATCGATGGTTGGATCGCGAAGCCTTGTCAGCTGTGATTGAAAGTGCCATCTTTCCTGGAGGATGTGATGTAGGATCTGGTACAAGAACCTTGCGTCGAACGTGTGTAGGGTCACGCTCGCCCTGGCATGAGAGATGAACGCTTTCAGAAAGACCTTGATCTGGACCATCTGATAGCAACTCTAAGGCTTTGTCTTGATGACATTAAATTACGTGCAGAATCAGTTATGCCTGCGCAACCAGACTAACTTCGACTCAAAGATTGAAGAGATGATTTGATGCGTCACTGTCGATCAATTCAGTGAAGCTTGACAGAAATCCAGAGATAATAAAATCCTGAAAAGAAAGGCACTAGGAAATCACAAATATCTTCGCATTTGCCATCCAAAGACAAGTCAATTCCATCCCCATTGACCCATTCAAACAAGCTTGCTCAGAGACACCCGCTAGATCAGAAAGAAAGAGATTTTCCTGGTGAATCAGCAAAATATCCATCATGTGTCATCTAATGGCAACCACTCAGGGCCGAAAAAAATGTGCGGGAATTGTGCTGAACAACAGGAGAATCCTTAAGAGGAAGAAAATTGGAGAAGGAGCAAGAATAGCAGGCAAGAATTCATGGAACCAGCATGAACGCCTCGATTTGCCCCGATTGAGTCGAAACCAATGAGACGGCTAGTCGAATTTGGCGTCGTCGCCAGGATTTTCACCCGATACCAACCCAAGCAAGGCAACAAGGTCCCGAGCCTTCTCCATACTGATATTAGAGTAGGCACGAATTGGCTTATCTGTGCCATGTTCTGGCCATGAACGAAACCAAGCACGAGATCTGGAAGTACACTGTGATATGGCCGAGCCTCACATGTGGTCGGGCTGTGGGCCCGATTTCTTCGGCCAGGGTTGGCTTTTCTTCTTCTCTTTCCTTTTGGGTTTCGTGACAGCCCCTTGTCGTTCCTTCCCGGTAGAACCTCTTATCTTTTTGAATTGACTCCCGGCTTGGCCTTCTAAAGAAGCTGGAAGATCATCCTCAACTACGATGGGATCATCTGAAGACTGACCTTGCGGTGCAGAATACATTTCATAACGCGCTTGTTGGGATAGATCTGGAGGATGAGGAGGATGATAGGGATTTCCGGTGCCAGGTTGTCTTTGTTGCGAGCCAGATTGCTGACTATACCCGCCGTATGCTTGGCCTGCTTGGGGGAAATTCTGAGGATTTGTCATCTCTGAGCCAGCAAAACCTGGCTGAAAGCCGGTCCGTTCATTGTATCCGCCGAAAGTATGACTTTCTTGAATAGGCTCAGTACTAGAGCCATACTGGAGGTTAGACCGCTGGTCGAGTCCCCGGAATGTGTGGCTCTTTTGAATGAACCCTTGGGGGTCTGTGAGCCCGAAACCAGCATAGTCTGACGGAAAGTCGGGCTGTTGACCGTAGCTGTCAAATGTCTGACTGCGTTGCGGTAGATTTTGAGAATATGCCAGGGCTCCTCCACCAGCGTGGTCCCCCTGAGGACCGAATCGTTGATCATGTCCGCCAAATTGTTCGCTTCTTCCAAGTCCGGTCTGGGCACTGGCGGCTTTTGGAGCAGCAGCATCTAAGACTGAAGTACCGCTTCCTGGCATTCCTTTCGTGTCCTTCGCGAGCTCCTTGCGAACCTCCGCCCTGAACTTTTCATATAGGTTTGTGTTGGGTTCGCCTAAATTCCATCTGATGCCAACATGTTGACCGCGGTTGGTACTGAAAATCTCAAGGTCCGTTGGCATTCTCATGCTCAGAATATCCCGCGACTGGTAAAGTAGCATGAAGAACCATCTCTGTGCTTCTGCACCAAGTACGGCCCATGCGTTGGGATCCGTCACGGGGATTCTGAGAGGATTTTCGTTCATCGGTCGTAGTTTCCCCCCTTCTGGATCGTTGCCCGTGCGTTGCAGAATTACTCCTATTACTCGAAGCAACTGAGCATTTACAATGCAAGGATCGGTCACAGTCATCAATGACTGCGTCACAATCTCGACTGCATCCTGAGACTTATCAGGCAATCCGGAGGGAAAACATATTGCAAACTTTTCTAAATTTGCAGGATTGTCCAGACTCGACAAACACTTCTTTTTCCAAGCCCTGGCTAAAAATTGACTCTCCAGTTGGCGCCACCTAGGATCTCTCTTATTCTTCAAAGGGGCCTCAGTCAGATATGGGTAGCCCAAAAGCGGTTTTGGTCGAGGAAAGTTGGTAGTCCGCATGATTGCGCCGTTCACACAGCTGACCAGACCTTCTGCGCGGGCGGCAGTATACTAACATTGCAATTAGCTTTTTCACCTCAACAACGAATCTTTGGGGTTGAAGTATACCAAAGTGTTGGCAAACAGGCTCACAGGTGAAGCGTCAAGTAGCCAATCCGGGAATGTAGACATTATAACATCTTGAAACCCCGCCATACGGTTCCATATAATGGGTCCGATGCGATCCCTCCTTTTCCCTTCATAAGATCGAGTGCGATCGGGGATTCTTCTTGGCTCTGCGCTGCCTGTGTCGTGTTGTCTCATGCGACCTATTCCTCTATTGTCAGTCATTAGCATATCAAACAACCTCGCACCCGTGATCCTTGCAGAGTCGAAGATGTCCTGGGGACTTCTCGGATCGTAAACCGGGGTTTCCGATGCCTCTTCAACGTCTGAAGGAGCCTCTTCAATGTCTGGAGAAGCCTCTTTAACGTCTGGCGGAGCCTCTGTTGGATTCTCAGAGTAAGCCGGATGAATATCATTCAAAGCTCTGCCCTGTGAGTCAACAAGAATTACTGGAAAACTGTGAGGAGGTACTCGAGGGGGTGGAGCTAGTGAACTCGTTATGACAAGCGCGATGATGCTCAGACTAAGGTGCTTCATCGTGGCTTCCGGTCCTGATTCTGGTCGGTGTGTTGGGTTGATATTATAAGGCGAAAATCTGGAAGACTGGCTACTGTTCAGGTGCATTATGTACCCCGTCAGAGCTAGGGAAGATGTCTCCACGCTGTCCTAGAACGAGAACTTGAAGCACTCCCCCAGAAGGTGCGAGGCATTGACGAAGTTAATGTGGCGTTTTTGCGTACTTTCCAGTACCTCGAAAATGGCAGGCCTCGAGCGATCTAGGAGTTTCGATGCTTTGGTTCTGATAGCGACTGCTCTGATTCCATTTCGAACTTTCCGACGTAGTACCTAGGCATTCACAAAGCTGTTGAGATTTTCATCCGTATATTATTGAGCTCACGTTGTATCATCCTGGTTGTGTCGGAATTTTGGAGGCTTCGGCTCACGAAGCCGGTCTTTGGCAGCGTCAACTCGACCAGGGATAACATCGCAAAATGATTATTGACGAAAGCCCACTTTTCGGGAACGGGAAGAACGTTGTTTACATCCAATGAAGGCTTGCCTGCAAATAGCGTGTAGCCCCATATTTTCTGGCTTTACTACCACTCATCAGACGGATGCTTGAGGTAAGCCAGTATCTTGACTAAGCACGCTCCTAGCCAAACGGCATAGCCGCATGCTTGTGGCTCGAACTTTAATGCTTCACATCTCAGTCCTATCAAAGGTCTTGGATAATGACGATGCTGGAGTCTAGGAAGAATGCGCGCCTCCGTATCTTTGCTCGTTCGTCGCATCGCAACCATCAGACAACACCGCAACCACATTTTCGACTGCCCGCATAATCACAGTTGCATCACCGGCATCGATCGCCTCCTTCATCTTAACCCTTCGACAACATCCTCAAAATTTGTTCATCAATCCGAGTAGTAGTCATGGCTTCTTGCGTCAACGTCAACCTTTCCAATGCGCCAGTGTAAGTATTCCAAGCAAAACTCCCCGAACGATCTAGCGACTTGTGCATAGGGTCGTCGGTCTCTGTCGAACTAATACAGTGCTAACGACTTGAGTAGATTCGCGCCCACCGTCACCGAAAGGATGCCAGCCAAAAATTTCGTGACGAGATTTGCCGAGCGACAGCGCGTCCATGTATACTGGCCAGAGCCGTTGGACCAGGGGTTTATGGGAAAAGGCACCATCCAATCGCCCCAGTCGCCACAGCACAACAGTAACGGCGACAGGCATGGCAGCTTGAGGCGTCCATCTCCTCGCAAGCCATCGGATAAGGCGCGCATATCTCTTTGCCGCTACGTTCTCAAGAAGAACTGGAACACCAGCAACCGCTCGCGGCCTTCAATGCCCGGTGATGCAATCCGCCCATACATGCCGTTTGGCTGTAGGAACGCGGGCGACGTGCCTGCTGCTCACCAAAAAGTGTGGTCGCATTACACCATCCAACGGGACTGGCCTCACAGGGTTGCGTTCGATCGTCGCGTCGGCCTCAAAGGCATGTCTAAACAAGACTCGGACGAGCAGTTCAGCAAACTCGACCCTATGACGCAAAAGTTGTGTGACGTGCGTGGCGTCTGGTTGTTGGGCAGTGGACGCTGGCAGAGGGATGTTCACAATCCGTCGAGGACCTTCCGGAAGGAGTCGTTGCAGAGGCATGAGTGGAAGCCTTGAGATTTTGTGTCGATTTGAGTCTTGATTCATCTTGTTGATCTTGGTGAATGTCGTTTATATCACTTTTGACAGCGCCAGCTAAGGGCGGATAGGGGGAACACGTGCATACTGAATAGATGACTAATGTTTAATTTAATCAATCAAATAATCCATGAATGTCTTCAAAACTCTCGCTTCTGAACCCGTAATGCATGTCGCCTCATCAATCTATCACCGGCCATCAGCCCTTTGCCTTGCCCCTCACCCTCGTCAGCTACCCTCAGTCACTGGAGCTTTGCCCTTACCCTTTCCCTCACCCTTCCCATTGGCAGACTTCTCCTTAGTTCTCGGGACAACGGCCCAGTCTGACGACTTCATCTTCGCACCGCCCTTGGGATAAAGCGCCATGACGCGCGCAATATCGCCGGCCGAGATTTCCGCATCGGCCGCACGCTGACTCCCGCCCTGCCACACAGGCTTGCCATCCTTCCTCGCGAGCACCCAAGTCTTGGGATCTTTCGGATCGGCGTCGTCCGGAGTGTTGGCGTTGCTGTTGTAGATCATGATGCTTTCGTAGTCGAACTTGTTAGACCACATAAAGCCCTCCCATTGTTCTTTTTCAAGCTCATTGCGATGTCCGCCTTCGTCGCCTCGGACGAAGGGGAGGGCGGCAGGCAAGTAGTCGTCGGCGATCACGTCGTCGTCACACATGATGCGGAAGCGATCTTCGTCTTCCATGTCGACGGTGAAATGAGCCAGGTGGTCCGTTTGAGCTTAATCTTTCGCCTCTTTGTAGCCGATAAGATTTTCGCATCGAAAGTCGAGGTAGTCGTCGCGGTCATGCCGCTGGTGTTCGTGCTGCAGGCCGATGGCATGCCAAAACTCGTGCATCATGGCTCGCACCGCCTGCGCTTCGGTGCCCTTTATATCGTCTGGATCCAGGTGGCAGAAGTCAAGACGGTGACGCTGGCTATTCTTGAATGCGGGATCGTAGTTGTAGCCAGTGGATGCATTGTCAGTTGGACACTCGGAACCCTTGTTCCAATCAGGATCATCATCCTTCGTCGCATCGCGGATGACAAGAGCGTCCACCCTTGTCTTCCCGTCTTCGCAAATTAGCTGCTTCTTGTTGTCCGGTGTGACGTCCAGGAGAGATCTTTCGAATGCAGGCTTCCATTTGTTGATGGCGTGATCGACTACCTTTCCGAGATTCTTCTGAGACCGGACGTCGGCGAAGCAGTAACGTACCGGATGCTTGTCGGTCCCAGCTACCGGTGACCAAGGACGGAAGAAGCCTTCGATTTGGTGTTCATCAACGGCTTCAACACTGTACCAACGCTTGTCCACGGGGGTGAAGTGACAGCCACGCAGGTGAGGAGAGAAAGCAACAATAAGGATGGCAGCATCATGGTGTCTTGTTTGCCCTGCGGAGATGATTGTTGACTTCAATGGGGAGACTTCAGACCGCAGGGAAGAGTCAATTCTTGTACTCCCTTTCCATGTCTCATAGATTAGCGCTGGGATATTCCAGAACGTATCGTCGAAGATTTCGATGCCACTGCGATTAGTCGAGAAACTTCGTCGGAGACATAGAACGATAAAAACCAGTGCAGACCCGGATTGAATGGCGTAAAGGGATTCCATGCTGTTGTTGTCGCCACTTGACCCGGAGAGATCGGGGTCTTTGGCATTCTCTGGCACTCAAGCACATCCGAGCGAGTTCTCTTCTGTCGCACCCAGCCTTTCGCGGCTATGCACACCGGCGCGAACAATGTATCTTCATCATTCGCCCATCGCTTTCTCCATCTTTTGATCCATGACAACCCTCCAGCGAGTACCGAAAGTCTTCATGGCCCAGATGGTCACGCAGCCCCATGTGATACAGATCACACCCAAACCAGTGAATAGCCAGCCATCTCCGATAGCTGCCATCAGCGGCTCAGCGACGATTGTCGCCACACAAGAAAGGACGTTACGCACAAAGTTGTTCAGTGCAATGCCGTGCGAAGCTTTTCGCGGCATGAATTCTGTGAGCATGGTTGTCACCTAAGTTTCGTCAGCTTCGAGTTTATTGTGTTCCACAGAACGAGTACGACTTACCAGAGCAAAGATCAGCATCGATCCGACGCCAAAGAAGAAGTTCGCCACCATAGGAGCTGCTGTATTGACACCGTAGCGAGCCGTCCAGCCGTACATTATCAGCCCAGATGGGTACATGAGAGCGCCAACCCATGCATTCTCTTTCATGCGGTCCTCCGGGATGAACTTCAGTCTTCCTCGATCGTCGTATCGGCCGGCCTTGCGAGCCTCGCGATGCATGATATTGTCAACCCATCGGCCACCAAAGAGTGAGGCGAGGAAGTAACCCATGCTGTTAGGTATATAGAGCAATCCGACGATGATGGTGCTGTAGTTGTAGGGATCGGCTGCGAAAGTGCGCTGGACAGAGATGTTGAGCATGTAAAGTGAGCCGAAAGTGATGGAAGCATAAGCGACACTGAGAGCGACGGCCGGGAAGCGAAGGTACAGAATGATGCGAAGCGGGTCGATGAAAGCGCGCCGGAGGACGGCGAGGTAAGTTTTGCTTTTGATCGCGACAGATTGTGTGGTAGTTGTTCGGGCCAGACCAGGACGGTTGGCGTCGCTTGATGGTTTCTCAGTGGTGTTTTCTTCTGCTTCCGCCTCTGCTTCCTGAACCAGAGGTTTTCGCACGCCTAAAGTTTCTGGGAGACAGAAGAGGATGAAAACTATGAGTAGGACTCCAAATATCGCCAGGGCCCACTGCGTGCTTCTCCAGCCCAATTCTTCAGCCAAAACGCCACCAAGGATTGGTGAGATCAGAGGCCCACAAAGTGGACCAAGATAGAAGATGCCCATCGCCCTTCCCCTCTCTTTCACCTCCCACACATCAGCGATGGTGCCAGCGCCGACGGCTTGGACTGAGGCAGCAGCGCCACCTGAAAGAAGTCGGAAGATGATGAACATCGCGATGTTCGTTGACACGGCTGAGAGGATATTGAAGATCAGGAAGAGCACGAATGAACTGAGGTAAATGGTTCGCCGTCCAAGGGTTTCGCTGAAACTACTCCACCAGAGAGGAAAGATACTCATACTGAGCATATACATTGCGACGCTCAAGTTCACAATTGTTGCTGTGGAGTTGAAAGTGGTGGTGATATCTCCAAGCGCTGGCAGAATGATAGAAGAGCCCATTGGAGCAGCCGCCGCCGCAACAGCCACGACGAAGGTGATCATCCATTTCTTCTTCCTGGAATAATCGTGAGGCTCCGTGACTTCGGCGATGACTGCGAGATTGGCGAAGAGTCCACGTCTCTCGCCACGCGGCACCACAACAGCCTCTTTTTGAACAGAACGTGTCGAAGATTGGGCGCGGCTCCGGCTCCGGTGCGGTGTTGCTACTTGGGCGTCATGGCCTTCGTCTGAGACGGTCCTCTCAGAGTCGTGGGATTCTCTTGACTCTCCAGATTGTCCAGAGTTCGTGCGGCCCCGGCGGTGGGCTCCCTTTCCGTCCTTTGTATTCACATCGTCTGTATTTTCGCTTGGTCCGCCAGTCTTGTCAGGCTGTGATGAAGGGCTGCCTGCGGTGAAAGAGGCGTCTGAAGTCGTGGGCGAGATGTCATGCAGCTCCTTTTCACGATTTTCGTGACCCTCTGGGGGCATCCTCGAGTGTTACAACAAAAGGCTCGCAGTCCAGGTGCGATCCTTGATATATCTTGAAGTCCTTTTCCCCGCCCAAGGCTAGTCTTATCATGTTATGTGGCGATTCAGACCACCTATTGAGCTCTCATCGCGTGCAGGGGTCCCAAATCAATGCTCATGCGTACAAGGAGATGCTGAGAGAAAACTTGCAAAAACAAAATGCACACAAAAGACCTACCGTCGAAGTCGGTAATGCGGCACCGAATATCATGCTGGTGAGCAGCACACGCACTCTCCACACGACAAGAGAGCCATCAAGACGCGATAGCTGTGCCGAGTTGCCGTGCCTCTTTTTCGCCAACCCAGAGACAAGCCAGAGCACGCCAGGATCAATTCACCGAAGCCGGCGTAAACCTCGGGTCATGATCTAATCTCCACGCCTAGAAGCTTGAGCCGATAAGGTTTTGATGGCAATCGTGTCCTCCGCACAACCATGCTCAGTAAGGTAGGCATGTAGGGCAGGCATTTCGCGATCACCTGGTATTTGATGGAAGTTCTGCTGTGTGGTCTGATCTGACGACCGTTACAAAAGACGTTGTCTTCGCGTGCAGTTCGATGATTCTCCACTTGTACAAGGTTGCCGTCTGCCGAAAGTGAAACGTTACACAATCCGGCTGCTCCGGTTTCGACCGCATCATAGAATCAGAGAAGTGGTCGAGCCAGCATCGCAAAAAAGACCTTTGTAAATTGATTTAGATGCTAACATACCCAAACAATAATAAAACTCACAGGTAAGCATCGAGCAATATCCCTTCTACAAACGAGACAGAACCATACTCATAATCAATGTAGTCAATCGACCAGTGATCGACAAGTAAAACGACAACATGGATGACCGCGAGAAACTCCGCCAGCACTTCCAAAATCAGCCCGCAGAATCCCACACAGGGAGATGGGACGCCATGTGGCAACAAAAAATCACACCTTGGGACCGCTCTGAACCGAACCCTGCCCTGATCGACGCTCTGTCCGAGAAAAGCGATATAATTCGCACGCCTGCGCAGGAAAGGAACACTACCCAACGCAAGAAAGCACTCGTCCCCGGCTGTGGTCGCGGCTACGACGTCCTCCTTCTAGCCAGCCATGGCTACGACGCATACGGTGTTGACGTCTCGGAGACGGCGATCAAAGCATGCGAAGCACTTGACGAAGAACAAGGCGACAACGCTGCGAAATACCCAGTCAAAAACGACACCATTGGACGAGGGTCGAGAAACTTCCTCCTTGCGGACTTCTTCAACGACGACCTGTCATCTCGGACAGGCAGTGAAAGCGGCTTTGATCTGATCTACGACTACACCTTTCTATGCGCCATCCCGCCCGAACTTCGAACTAAATGGTCGAAACGTATGAGCGAGCTGCTGGCGCCCGGGGGAAGTCTCATATGCCTTGAGTTTCCGCTGGCGAAATCTCCCAAAGCTGGTGGACCGCCACATGGGCTGAGTAGTGAGCTTTACGTGCAGCTTTTCAAGCAGCCGGGGGAGGATGTTAAGTATGACGAGGATGGTCATGCTGTGGACGATGAAAGGGAGCTGGATGATCGCCGTGGTCTTGTGAGGGTTGTTCATTGGCAGCCTGAGCGAACGCATCAAGTCGGGAAGGGGACGGATATGGTTTCTATCTGGAAGCATGCTGGGGATAAATAGAGGGGTCGGCGTGTTCTTGAGAATTGTCCTGTAGACAGCAGCATCGGTGCCTCATATAAGAAATACATTCCAAATCTTTAAATGCCTCTCGACTCGCATAATCATGAATGCACCACGCGACGCACATGTAGTAACATCTACAGTAATGAGCCAAGATTGAACAATGGCAACAGACCTCCAGGCCGTTCCGGATTGAAGGCAGACGTTGAGCTGTGAATGACACGAGACTGTTGCAAAATGTGTTGCTATCGTTGACTGCTCAATTGTACTAAAGAACAACAATGGCATTGACGCAGCTCGTTCCGCAAGATTGCCATTCTCTATACATCAAGACTGAGATACAGCACTGATCTGGTAAGCAGAGGCTATAGTGCAGTGTTTGTTTACATGGAGAAAGTCAGAATAGATGACGCATTTCCTTCAACGATCATTTGCATATTCTGATGCAAGACTATCTCACCGTTCAAGTCTCCATGGGTGAGTAATAACAGAATAGCCAAGACCAGCTGACAGTCAGAAAGATGTGGCGTAAGCTGAACATGGAAGAAAGATCAGCATTGGACCTCGGGACGCGGAATCACGGCTAACACGGCACAGCTGCACATGAGATCGCGGTGTGAGGTCTGCGATGCTTACAAACAGTACACCACTACTCAGAAGGTACACAAAACCTACAAGGACTTCAGTTGATACATACGAAGGGCGCAAGCATACCGAAAGCGAGCGCCGAATACCGAACACCGCCAATGGACCGGGGTCAAAGTAGTAGTGTCTCTCCATCGTCCATGCTGAAGCTCGGCTCCTGGCACCGTCAAAGAAACGAGTAGATACTTAGCCGAAGCGATGGATTGACGTGCTCCACTTCCCTACGCCGTAGAATCAAAAATGGTAGGTACTATGCCTTTGCCGCATCCCCAAAATGTTGAGTGTCTTGCTCTTGCTGCTATTTGCTGCTGTAACTCTCGCATCTCCCTCCCTGCAGAGAGGCTCGCGAATGGTTGGTGTCCTCTCATCTTGTTCTTCATAACCCCTCATATACTACGTTCACACTACAGCATTTACCTTTCTTACGTCGTGTCTGCACGAGCACATAGCAATTAGCGCGCGTAGGCTGTTACGTCCGTCTTTTAACGCCGCAGATATTACTCAAAAGATAACGACGTCGTATCGTCTTTACTATCTCTCCCTTGGAAGAAACAGTTGGTTACGATCCATCTATAGAACATTGCTAGGACTCTCTCATGAACACCTTTTCACACAAATCCTCCAACTATGGATCAGAACAATGCGCCACCAGGCGCGAATAAAGAGACCGCAGCACAACGACAGTCCGTCATGTCATACGAGGATCCTTCATCACCAGTCACCAGCTCCGGCGACAGCATCTCAACCGCATCAGACCACGAACACGACGACCATGATCAAAACCACGACCACGAACAATACAACCGGGACTTCCCCGAAAAGACACTCACACCTCACCTCTCCCGCGCCTCCTCCACCAGCGCAGTCGGCGGCGTAATACCGACCTACCTACGCCGCGCCCCAACCAACAAAAGCACCGCGACCAACGCGACCTCAGACCCAGCCTTCGAAATCGACTTCGAAGAAGGCGAAGACGAAAAAGGAAACCCGCAAACCTGGCCCCTGTGGTACAAAGGCTTCATCATCGCCGTGATGTCCTACTCCACCACATGCGTAGTCCTCTACTCCACCTCCTACACCTCCGCCATCCCGGGCCTGATCGACGACTGGGGCATTGGCCGTCAACTGGGAATCCTGGGCGTGACCACCTACCTGCTGGGCATGGCGTGCGGGAGCGTGGTTCTAGCGCCTTTGAGTGAGATGTACGGTCGAAGACCGGTTTATGTCATAGCGTTGGGATTGTTTGTGATTTTCGTGCTGCCTTGTGCTTTGGCGAAGAATATCGCGACGATTCTGGTGTTTCGCTTCATTGGCGCGTTTTGTGCGGCTGCGATGATTTCTAATGCGCCGGGGACGGTTAATGATATTTCCGATGAGGAGCATAGGGCGCTGGCTTTTTCCATTTGGAGTATTGGGCCGATGAATGGTGGGTTTTGCCTGGTGGCGTTGAGATGATCGGATGTGAGTTGTGATTGCTGACGTTTCTTTTAACAGGCCCCGTCATCGGACCGGTGGTGGGAGGATTTGTTTTCCAGTACATGGGCTGGAGGTGGACGAACTGGATCGTTGTGATTGTCAGCGGCGTCGCGTGGATTGCCATTCTCATGATCCCAGAGACGTACGCACCGGCGATTCTGCGTGCGCGCGCGAAGAAGCGCAGAAAGGAGTCCGGTGACGAGAGGTTCTGGAGTCGTTACGATGACAAGCAAGCTTTCCTGCCTCTTCTCAAAATCAACCTGTCCCGGCCGTTCACCATGACATTCACGGAGCCAATTCTCATCTTCTGGGATCTCTACATCGCCCTGGTCTACGGCATTCTCTACCTTTGCTTCGTCGCCTACCCCATCATCTTCAACGACCTCCGCGGCTGGGCACCGGGCATCGGCGGCCTCGCCTTCGTTGGCATAGGCGTAGGCAGTCTGCTCGTAATCGCCGCCGAACCCTTAATCCGCAAACTCATCAACTGCCACAAAAACGACCCGGAAACAGGCCGCCCACCGCCCGAAGCAGGCGTCAGCATCATCTGCATCGGCGCCATCCTCCTCCCCATCGGCCAGATCTGGTTCTCCTGGACCGGCACGCCGGAATACCACTGGATCCTACCTATTCTGGCGGGCGTACCCTTCGGCGCGGGAAACTGCACCATCTTCATCTACGGCTCCAACTACCTCGTGCACTCGTACGGAATCTACGCCGCGAGCGCGCTGGCCGGCAACGCCGTGCTGCGAAGCATTTTGGGTGCCACGCTGCCGCTCGCTGGACCGTCCATGTACGAAGCCCTAGGACCGAACTGGGCGGGCACGTTGCTCGGTCTGCTTGAAGCGGCGTGCATTCCCATCCCGCTGATATTCTACCGCTACGGGTATCGAATTCGGCAGAAGAGCGCGCTCATCAGGAGCATGCAGGAGGATAAGACGAAGATGGAGAGCAAGAGGGCGCGCGCCGCTGAGAAGGCTGCCGCGGCTAGGGGGGAGGCCGAGGTTGAGGCTGGGGCTGGGATGGATACGGGCGCTGCTGTTGCGGAGGAGGTGGAGGTGGAGGTGGACCTTGAGAAGGGGAAGATGGGGAGTTGAATCTTGATATGATTTATTGCTGTTGATGGCTTTGTTGCTAAGTGTTTGCGTTCGCATAGCGTGGTGTTTTTGGGACGTGCATGTGGTGTGCAACCTTGGGTTGTGAGGCATCAGTTCATTGGATGCTCGAAAACATGTATATACGCATTCATCTGGTCTCGTGTCACTCTTGTACTAGCCACGTGCTTGGGTTCCCATCTTCACATGCAAATTCCTTCAGCACATGTCAAAACGTACAGACACTTTTCTGATTTTCTAGGTACATAGCAAAGACCAAACTCTAACCAGAACAGAGAAAGTCGGCCTTCACATGTCTCATCATCATCGTATCATCGATGCCGAGGCCGTTAGCGCTTGCCTCTCCGCGTTTTCTTCTCCGCGAAAAGGAACAGCCGAATGACCTCACACTCCTGTTGCTCTTCCAATCCCTTTCTCACACACCAGACACGTCCGTTCATCCGAGGCTCGATCATGTCAAACCGAGCGCAAGCTTCCCAAACTTCCCTCGGGGCGAAAACACAACCTCTGACAATCGAGGCCATCCACACCCCAGGCCATCCACCTGTGCGGCTCGAAAGCGGCTTCCTCCGCAAATCATCATGACTGGCGTCGTGACTGGTCTTCAGCACGTCCACCAGAGAGCCATCTCGCGCCTCGCAGCCTCTCACACGCGCGTGAACGCTTTCCCTTTGGCTGGATGCTTCACCATGGCCTCGGCGGCGATCGGGCGATAGGAACGGAGGAAGCTCCCCAAGGCCCTTGACTAACCGTCGTTGTCTGACCTTACCTTACTCTCTCTCATGACCTGTGCCAACCAATACTGCCTTCGGACGTTGGCCGTCTCGGTAAAACGCTATAAGAGTTTGGGCTTCTCTGTCCCTCGGGTCATAGGTGACGCGCAAAAGGGTAGGTTGGCATTGGCACTGGCTATCGGTCTTCGTCTGGCCTACTTTCTGTGTCTCGTCATACTTATACATATACCCATCGCTATCTCCTCTTTCTTCCGTCTTTCGTCACTTGTCGTGTGATTTTACCTTTTTCGACCTATTCCAATCCATCGACTCTTACATCTATACCTATCCCTCTTCTCATCCATAGGGATCTCATCATCGTCATCACCCCATAAGGACTCCAATCTGGCAGAACGCTTGAAGCAAGTGGTAGCAGCAGTTTCATCTGTCATACCGTCCTCAATCGCCAACATGGGAGCCGCCGACGCCGAAGACCAGTACTACCAGGACGAGGTCAAGCAGATCAAAGAGTGGTGGAGCGATTCGCGATGGAGGTTCACTCGCAGGCCTTTCACGGCCGAGCAGATTGCTTCCAAGAGGGGCAATTTGCCCATTCAGTACCCTAGCAACAGCATGGCTAAGAAGCTGTGGAAGACGCTCGAGCAGCGCTGGGTTGTAAGTTGGGTTGTTGGAGCTTGGTGACCGAGATCTTTGTTTGCTGACATGTGATTGCAACAGGACGGCTCCGCCAGTGCTACCTATGGCTGTCTCGATCCGGTCATGGTCACCCAGATGGCCAAGTACCTCGACACCGTCTACGTCTCCGGCTGGCAGTCCAGCTCCACGGCTTCCGCCTCTGACGAGCCCGGTCCCGATCTCGCAGACTATCCCTACACCACCGTGCCCAACAAGGTGCAGCACTTGTTCATGGCCCAGCTCTTCCACGACCGCAAGCAGCGTGAGGAGCGTCTCAGCTCGCAGAACAAGTCTAGCGCCGGCAACATCGACTTCCTGAGGCCCATCGTTGCTGATGCGGATACCGGCCATGGTGGTCTGACTGCCGTTATGAAACTCACCAAGCTGTTCGTCGAGAAGGGCGCGGCGGGCATTCACATTGAGGATCAGGCGCCTGGCACGAAGAAGTGCGGCCACATGGCTGGCAAGGTCTTGGTTCCGATCAGCGAGCACATCAACCGTCTGGTCGCCATCCGCGCCCAGGCTGATATCATGGGTGCGTTGAAGAGTTTATCCCGCATTGACTAAACGACAACAAGCAGCTAACGAACACCTTCAATCCAACAGGCACCGACCTCCTTGCCATAGCCCGCACCGACTCCGAAGCCGCCACCCTCATCACCAGCACGATCGACCCGCGCGACCACGCGTACATCCTCGGCTCGACCAACGCGGCCATCCAGCCGCTGAACGACCTGATGCTGCACGCCGAAGCGGCCGGCAAAACGGGCGCGGACCTGCAAGCCGTCGAAGACGCGTGGAACGAGCAGGCCGGGCTGAAACTCTTCCACGAAGCCGTCGCCGACACCATCAACGCCGGTGTGCACGTTGACAAGCAGGGCATGATTGCAGAGTTCACCAAGCAGGCCAAGGGAAAGAGTAATGCCGAGGCGCGCGCGATTGCGAAGGGGCTGACGGGTGTGGATGTCCATTTTGATTGGGACGCGCCGAGGACGAGGGAGGGCTACTACAGGTACCGTGGCGGCTGCCAGTGTGCGGTCAACCGTGCAAATGCCTACGCGCCGTATGCGGATTTGATCTGGATGGAGAGCAAGCTGCCGGATTTCAATCAGGCGAAGGAGTTTGCTGATGGTGTGCATGCTGTTTGGCCGGAGCAGAAGTGAGTTTCCCTGCAAACCCCACAACAATTTGAAAAATGACACCCCGTACTAACCACCCTTCCCCATCAGACTAGCATACAACCTCTCCCCCTCCTTCAACTGGAAAGCCGCCATGCCGGCCAACGAGCAAGAGACCTACATCCAACGTCTGGCCTCCATGGGCTACTGCTGGCAATTCATCACGCTGGCGGGTCTGCACAGCACAGCGCTGATCAGCAATTCCTTCGCCAGCGCTTTCGCGCAGAGAGGCATGCGCGCGTATGGAGAAATCGTGCAGGAGCCTGAGATGGAGCAGGGAGTCGAGGTGGTGACGCATCAGAAGTGGAGCGGAGCGAATTATGCGGACGAACTGCTCAAGATGGTCAGTGGGGGTGTGAGCAGTACGAGTGCCATGGGGAAGGGCGTTACGGAGGATCAATTTGTTAAGAAGTAGGGGAATGGAGAGGATGGGGATGGAGGGGGAGTAGTGTGATTTTCATATCTATCTGTATATCTTTTCTTTTTATCTCGGTTTGAATAGTGGAATCCGATGATTGTCGGTGCTGATGTCTCGTGCCTACGATCAAGCCTGCTTAGAAAAGACCGTCTCTACTGCCGCTTGAAGGAATCGGCCAAAAGCTGGATCCGACCCGTTATTCTCTGACTTTCGAGTTTTTCTTTGTCGACTGAATCGCTCTACGTGCCTTTTACACAATAATACATGTACATGTACATGTATCCATGCTCTGTTGAAGATGCAATGACGATTGATATGTCTTATCGCAGCACTATCAGTTCAGCCGAAGCTTACACGGTCAGCGTTTTTCGGCGAGGTTTGGAGGAAGCGATGACGCTGCTGCGGCTTTGGAATTTGGAGAGGAAGCGAGAGAGAAGATCGTCTCTGCCCTGCCGGCGAGCTTGCACTGGCCCAAATCATCCCATCCATGCCACCAAAAAAAGCACATCATTCATCGTCAATTTATCGAAAGCTGTTTCGAATCATTGTCACTGCCTTCTTCACGCATACTCGCGCACAACGCCGGATTTTCATGTCTCTTCTTCTCGCCTCGATCGACAATTCTGTCTGTCCACGCCCTCCTGCAGCATATCACATCATGTACTCCCGCTGCTGCTGCTGCTCCTCCTCACAAGACCAGCCAGCCCCTCTTCTCGCGCGTTGACGAGGGCGACTTGCCCGCCCACACCACCTGCACTCTTTCCTCCCACCTTTCTGAATCACCACAACGGTCGGGTATACATATCGTTTCATTTGCACGAGAGCAGCAAAATCTGCTGCCAGGCAAGTATGAAAGATATATTTCTCCACTTCTATTTTCACTCACAGCCTTCGCCCTCGCATTCCGCCTCTCTCCGCTCTCTCCCACAGCGCACCATGAGCTTTCCGACGCCAGCCAATCAGCGAGCTCTCCGCTCCAGGCTAAAGCCGATGCAGGGCTCTGCTCTCATCTCTCCCTCAGCGGCGAGGTAATTAGCAGCAGAGTCGTGATCTGCGCGACAGAGACACTCTCTCACTCTCTGCCCGGCCCTCACTCTCGCTATCACCCACTCACACCCTCACTCTCTCCTGCCCACCACCCTGCTACACCACCAATCAGTCCTATACTCACTTCGCACAAGTCACTCTTCCTGCCAATCGCTCTCCATCACCACAGGTTCCTCTTTTCTCGCTGCATTCACGCCGTGGCCTGCCGCCATTCGACCACCAGGCCATCGTCGCAGCGCCCTGTTTGCACCCACTGATCTGAGCTGCCATTCACCACACAGCAATCACTTCCCAGCCTCTTCCAAGCAGGAGACGCAAAAATAACCATCATCAGGGCATCGCAATGCCCTCGCCCACCCGCCGCTCCGCCCGTGCAGCGCACCCATCCGTCCCGACGGCAACCCCCTCCTCATCCCAACCCTCCCTCCGCCGCGATCGCAGCACTCGCGGTAGCATCAGCCATCCAAAATCCACCACGCCTCAACTGCGATCCAGCGAGGAAATGAGCGAACCTCCCCGCCGCAGCAAACGCGCCCACCCCGCCGCTGAACCAGAAGTCCTCTCCGCCGCGCAAGACGCCGATGAGGAAGCCGCTGAAGACGAAGAGGAGGTCACCAGATGTCTTTGCGGACAGCAGGAATATCCCGGCCCTCCTCTCAGCGAGGCTTACGGCGCTTCTGAGGCCCAGGCCGACGACGCGGGCGGCCTCTTCATCCAGTGTGATGGATGCAGTGTCTGGCAGCATGGAGGCTGTGTGGGGATCTTTGACGAGAGTCAGAGTCCGGACAAGTACTACTGTGAGGATTGTCGGCCGAAACAGCACGAGGTGCATGTTGACTCTAGAGGGTACGTGAAACACTCTTGCAATCGTCGGGTAGAGCTGGCTGTATGGCTGTGTGGTGGCCCTTTATTAGCCGCGCAGCTGCCTGTGCTGGTCGATGACTTCGTCGTGTCACATGCAAGATGCGCTCTCGTCAGTCAGATTGGCTCGCTGGCATGTGAAAACGAAAGCGGCCACTTCTTGCACGCCACAGCAGCTTGACCCACATCTTCCCTCTCTCTCACAATCACACACCCCGCGACAATGGCGCGCTACCACACCGGATCAACCGAACGAGCAGCTGCTAAACAAGCATTGAACAGGCAACGCTACTCCCTCTACCTCCCCGTAACGTCCAAACTCCGCCGCGCGAGCTTCGGCAGTAAAAGCGACGAAAAGGCAAGAAAAGAGCGTATGGAAATTTCCAGAGGCAGTATAGATCCTGTTTCTGGCAAGAGAAGAGGCACAATCCGGAGTAGAGAGCATGACGAGGAGGCCGAGCAAATACAACGAGCTATTGAGGAGAGCGCCCGTGAGGCCGGCAGGCGCGGCGGCAAGAGGAGCCGAGACGAGAGCAGTGAAGAGTGAGTCTTCTTGAGAGTGAGGCTTGAAGTGCTGCGACTGACACTTCACAGTGCCAAACAAGATTCTAAGCGTGCGCGACGAGTATCCGAATTCGGTCCTCCCGGTTCGAGAAGCGCAGCGATTGAGGATGAGTCCGACGATGACAACGAAGGAGGCACATTCACCGGTCGCTCCAAGAAAGCAAAAGCCGAGGCTGCAATGACTGCGCGACAATCGGAGCAGCGCGAGAAGGAGAACGAGCGTGAAAAAGCACGCGCAGAAGCTGCTGGACGACGACAAGCGAGAGCAGGCCGAAGACGACAGGATGGTGAGACTTGCGATGCTCACCTCGAGACCTCTGACCCTATGCTAACAAACCTCGCAGACGACTTCGAAGAACCGCCCAAACCCAACTCCGCTTCCCACACATCCCCACCCCCCTCCTCCCAACCCGAAAGCCCACCTCCCGCAGCACAAGAGAAGCCCGCACAGAAAAAGACCGTAGGCCGCAAAGTCAAGCGCCTGGGCAACAACCAATACACCAAACACCGCGGCGAAGCGCCCACCTCCGCCGGCGTCTCGAGCCCTCACGGCAAAAAGCGCGCCAACAACAGCCACACCAGCAGCGGCGACGAGCACGCTCTCGCCAACAGTAACGCAGACGGCACTTCCACCCCCGACGCCCCCACCACAAACGGCAACGGCAACGGCAACGGCGGAAGCACCAGCAACGGCAACACAGGCACAGGCAAAGGCCGCTGGGGCAAGGGCAAGAAATCCGCCCTCCACAACGGCGGTCCTTTCTCGTCCTCCGAACCCGCAGAACTCACCATCCCAAACATGGCCCGCAACCTCGACGCCATGATGGGCTTTATTCACAGGGCGCAGATGGATTTCGCGGCCGATAGGGCGAGGCTCGGGGGCGAGAGGAGTCCGCCCGGGGAAGAGGGGAGGGATGCCATGGAGTTGGCTGATGAGTTGAGTCGCGGGATTAGAGAGTGGCAGGGGAGGTTTAATGGGCCTGGGCCGGTTGGGGCGGAGGGGGTGGTGACTTAATGGGGTTGGTTTTTGATGCATGGTTCGTGTATTCGGGCGCGAAGCACCAGGGCGAAAATGGATGCGGATGGATTGATGGATGGATGGATGGGTTAGACAGGACCATCCAATTTCCATTCCTATGCCATGTCCTCCTACTCTTAAAATGATCCTGTTTCTTTCTCGGTCCTCGATGATATCACACGCCTGTGGGCTCTCTTTTCCTTCGGCTATTAATGTTGCCAGGCATCTTTTGGCTTCTATACTCTATTCTTATTTCTATACAAACGCACAATGCAGACACCCAAACTCCATTTCTTCCGAGCGGGGGGGTTTTTTTTTTTTTTTTTTTTTTTTCTTTTTTCGATTTCTTGTCTTGCAATCATTCTCGTCCGCGAAAGCATGAAGACAGAGACAGGAATAACAGACGGACTTTTGCTGCTGCTGCCGCTTTGAGTTCCGGATCGACCTTGTTCTGGATGCGGCGAGAGTAAGGTAGTCAATCATTCACAAGGGCTGAGTCGCATAATGGGTGGGCAGTGAGGTGTCAAGACTACCTACAAGTAATCGTAAAAGGGGTTTGGAGCTTAGAGTGGAAAAGATTGGGTCGATGGGGTTGATGGGTTGATGGGTTGATGGGTTGATGCGGGATGGTTCCATGGGTTTGGTGGTTGCTTTTCGCGAACTCGAAGGTTGTATGTGATTTCCTTGACGTTATTGTTGAGATGCAGTAGCGGACGGGTGGGTGAATTGAAACATCCATTCGAAAACCCCTCTCGCCTGCCTGTTCCTATCTCACCGCCCGTTTATTTAAGGTACTGGATGGCGGTGGTTGCTCGTTGCTGACGTTTCTACCCACGACGTAGGTGCTTTCTCCAAACATCAATGATTCCATCTCCTTCGATTCTGGCTTATCTGAAGTTTTTGTATGTGGCTTCGTTGCCTTTCCCTCTGGTTATCTCTCCCCTTGTCGCTCTCTTTTCCTCGCGCCATTTCTTTTATATCGCGCCGACTACAGTGCAAGTGCATATTCATGTATGCACGAACGAGATGGATGAGGCATGCCCATACCTCAGATTTCCGCTGACCTCACCACTCCCAACTAGAAACTATAAGGCATCCACCTATACATGAGCAACGCCCGTCGACCAGCGCTGCTTTAGCCTTCCAAGAGCGTACATGAAGGGCCCATGTCGATAGGATTCTGGTACTATTCCCTGCTGTGCGGTATGGCGGTGGTGGGATGCCACGACCATGTATGAAAGATCGCTTTTCCGATCTTGTTACGTTTGATGACGGCTCCCACGATGCAGGAGAACGGCAATGAAACATCGTTGGTGGCGAGGGGGCCCGGATACCGAGGCTGCTGCTCCTGCTGCTGTCACCTCGTCTCCAGGATTCATCATTCGCTCAAGCCTGATCTCACGGCTCGCCTTGCAGGGTTGAGCAATAGTACTTACGTAGTAACGTGGTATGTCAGTTACTTAGGCTGACGGTGCTTAGTGCTTGCCCGTTCTAACATGCATCCTAAAGAAGATGATCGACCTGATCGACCTGAGCCGCTTGAACTCTGTTTCGAGGGAGGGTCACATTCTCTACCTCGCAGTAATTTCTCATGCAGGTCGTGCAGGCATCTTTGCGGGCGACTTAGGCAGACAGGCGCGGAAGGCTGTCCTGGTTTGGATGGATCTTCACGCCACTTGATGATGGCCATCTTCTACGCCTTTTCCGACTTCTTGGAGCCGAGGCATCTTTCTGGTTTTGCATCGCGTTTCCAGGTTTCTGGGCTTTCGAGAGAGGGGTTTGATTTGAAGATGACTGCTTGATTGTGATGCCCGTAAATGCTCCGGGCTGATGGGTCTCATGGTCATGCGGTTGAGATCGTGAATCTGCAGTGAAGGCTACTATTGAAGTGGGTTCGGCGCTTTGAACAGCGCAGATGATGTGATGGCGGCTGGCTGTGCAGTAGGGCGACGCTTGGTCTTGCTATATGGCGCGAAATGCCGTTTCCCCTAATCATCTGGGAGGACTCATCAAAGAGGAGGAACAGAGCTGAACCGAGGCAAGTCTGCTAGATTGAAGAGGAACATCAGGTGTTGTACCTGATCTTCACGGCCAACATCCTTGAAGAGAGACAGACTATTCAAAGTCAGTCGTTGCCTACCCCTACCCTCTTATGCTAAGCAGGGCTATTCCTCCGAGAGAGTTTTCTAACCCGCAGCTTGGAGAAGCTTGACCACTCCACATTCAGACAACGGCTCGCGCGGGCCTTGCAGATCTTCAGACTTGTGGGTACGATGGCTTGACTAGACGGGGACGTTCACGACTGTCACACTGCGTCGCCTGCCTGTTTAGGACGACGCATCTTGATTTCTCCACGATGCTTCATTGTTAGACTCGCTCGATGGACCAATCAATAGCCCGTTATTTGGAATGAGTCTCCTCACGCGCACGTTTACCGTTGACTTTGACGTCGACGTTGGAGCAACGACGCAACGCAACGGCCTGCCAGCACAGCCGTTGGTTCGTCCCATGGACGCGTCGATTGGATTGAGAGACGAGTTTGGGCGGTCACGGAAGGGTATAAGGACTTCCTGCTCGTCCTGCCATGGCTTCGAAGCAGATTTCGTTCAAGAAGCTCGCTTCTCTTGAATCCTCTCTTTTTCCATCATGAAGTCTAGCTCCATCTTCGGCCTTGCCCTGGCGGGTTTGGCCAATGCCTACCCGAACATTCTGCAACATTTGGACGAAGTAGAGGGGTCTGCCAATCGTCATGCCAAACGACAGACGCCTTTCACCACTCCTCCCTTCGATGCGAAGTCGCAGTATGTCGATACGACGGGCTCGCATGCTTTCAAGGCTCCCGGGCCTAGTGATCAGAGGGGTCCTTGTCCTGGTTTGAATGCCATGGCTAATCATGGTTACTTGCCTCACAATGGCATTGCTACCATTGATCAGTTCATCGAGGGCACTGGCAAGGGTAGGTAGTCTGGCGCAAGATTGCTGTCATCCGACGATGCTGACAAGAGACAGTCTTCGGTATGGGCGTCGATCTCGCCACTTTGCTCGCGGTCTACGGCGCTGCCGTCGATGGCAACCTCGTAAGCTGGTCCATCGGCGGGCCCGACAGTCGCGTCTCCATCCCCCTCAACCTCCTCGGCCAGCCGCAAGGAATCTCCGGTTCGCACAACAAATACGAGGGCGACGCTTCCCCGACCAGAGGCGACTTGTATGTCACCGGCAACGATTACGATCTCG
Source organism: Cladosporium sp. IMV 00045 (assembly GCA_001931905.2). NCBI lineage: Eukaryota > Fungi > Ascomycota > Dothideomycetes > Cladosporiales > Cladosporiaceae > Cladosporium > Cladosporium sp. IMV 00045. Next base: position 55,133 of record MSJI02000769.1, on the reverse strand, counting down.
TGCTGAGTCGCTTCCAAGATCTGTACGATCTCGGCAAGGCCAAGGATGAGTATGACTTGCAGCTGCTCACCGACCAACGCCACACGCAGTTCCAGGCGAGTATTCACGAGAACCCGTATTTCTTCAACGCGCCTTTCTCCGGCGTCATCGGTACGTGTCCAACCCTTCTCCACCTCCTACCTCTTCCAATCCACTGATCCACCCCCAGCCCAACCGGCCGCCTGGTCATTCATCTACCGCTTCATGGCCAACAAGAGCGAAGAGCACCCTCAAGGCCTCCTCGACGGCGAGGTCCTCAAATCCTTCTACGCCATCACGGGCGACGACGGCGACTTCAAGTACACGCGGGGCCACGAACGTATCCCGGACAACTGGTACACACGCAACGCGATTGACGCCTACACCATCCCCTATCTTACCCTGGACTCCACGCAAATGCTGCTGCAACACCCGGAATTCGCCTCTATTGGCGGCAACACGGGCAAAGTCGACAGCTTCGTCGGGCTCGATCCGAATGATGTTACGGGCGGCGTTTTCAACGCGAAGACGCTGGCCGATGGCAATAATCTTTTCTGCTATGCCATGCAGCTTACCGTCCAAGGCGTGCCGGATATCATCTCGGGCTTGTTCACGGATGTAAACGAGGCGGTGGATAAGTTGGGGAGCGCGCTGAACGATGCCACCAATTCGCTGGGTTGTCCGAAGTTGAATAAGGTCGATAAGGGACAGTTTGATCAGTTCCCCGGGTATACGGAGAAGTAAGTCTGACCTTCGATTGTGCTTTTCGTGGTTGATGATGTGGTTGCTGACGTTGGCTGTGCAGGTATGATAGTTACACGCCGCCTAAAAATGGGATTCTTTAGAAGAGTCGTGGAAGGGGTCTGTTACGTAGTCATGAAGCGTTGGCGTGGCCGACATGATTTAATGCATCTAATGCTTTCTAGCTTTGGCTCAAATATTATAATAGGCAAAGGCGAATCGCTCCATTGAAATACCGATCGTTTGAAAGATCCGAGCTTCGACGCTGGAAAATCCTCATTGAATATGTGACAGACACAGTTCTGACAACCGGTGAGGTGCGTCAAGGATCTCGTCAATCGATATTCCGATCACCCTTTCGCCGAACTCTATCCACATCCATCTTAATCAACAACAACATCCCTCCCCACATCTCATCTTCCAACAACAAATCCCCATCCTCACGTCTCATCAAAGACGAGCCTTTCCCCCCTCCCCCTCGGCCATCAAACTAGGATGCGGCGTCCTCACCGGCCTGGTAACAACATAGAACGCCAACCCCCCCGACTCAGTCGAAAACTGCACTTTCGACCCAACATGAAAAAACGCAAAATCCCCCGGCACGAGGTGGTGTTTTATGCCCGTCGCTTCGTCCTACACGAACCCCCATCAGCACACCAAACCACTCAAAATGGAAACTGAAATACGCGACAAAAACATACCAAAACATCCACACTCCCTCTCAACACGAACTTGCTCTCCTCAAACTCATACGCGGCTGGTCGGGCGCGTCCGGACTCGATTTTGTAGAGGCCTGAGGTGAGGTGTGTGGGTTGCGATGTTGTGTTGGTGCGCGTGCTGTGGAAGTCGGCCGTGCTGCCGTTGACGGGGGCGCGGCGCTGGCGGACTTGATTATTGTTAGGGGCGCGGCGCTGGCGGACTTGATTATTGTTAGGGGGACGGGGGACACTGGGGACATGGGTAAGTTGGCGGGTTGGTTGGTTGGTGAGTTGGGGGAGGGTTAGGGGAGGGTTGCGTACTTTTCGATCGGGGTTATGAGATCTCGCTAGATCGGGTGAGAGTGAAAATTGATTGATCGATCATATGTATTTATTTCTAATTGTATTCCATCGGTTTTAAGTATTTGTGCATCTTACGGGTGTCTTGCCGATTGTTGTAAGGATTGGATGAACGACGCCGGAACAGGCGGGTGGAGCCCCGGATGGGATCCCGATGCTGGACTTCGTGATTCTGGAGGTTCAGGTTGTTTCATTGCCTGATTTGGCAAGAATGTGTGAATTGTGATGATTTGATCAATATATATAACCTCGGAGAGTCGACAACATTGCTACTTCATTGTAAGTAGGCCTGCAATATAATGTAGTTTGTTGTAATTGGGTACAGTTTGGGTTTGGGTGATGTGATGAGGTCGGCTGATGCTCCTCATCAAATTATCAATAACTTCCATTGATCCCATGTTTCTAGCACTTTTCTTTTGGACAGCTTGCATTTCAATGATCTTCTGGAGAGTAGCCTACGAAGCTCAGCGGTTGTATAGAGAAGAAATGGGGCTATCTCGATGCATGTGACTGCAGCAATATCGATTCACGTCGTCATATGCTGAGCAGTCTGACATCGATATCTTGGCCTTCCACATCAAGGTACCGGATTTGCCGGACTTCTCTAAAGCCGTGGACTGTTGTTCCCAATGGTGAGTTCCCATCATGTATTCGCTGACGTTGTCCGTCTGACACGCATTGCCAAGGGTTGCTCAGCTCATCCTTCATTCTGATCCTTCAGCAGAGCTGAGCTACGAACAATTAACTATATGACCCGAAAATGAGACCTCAACAGGCTCTTCTCTTCAGTTGTTCGATCTGAAGCTTTTCCCGAAATTAGCCAATATGTTTCGAGTCCTAGTGATCACCTGCCCGAGCGGCAAACAATCATCCCATCTCATTTCACAGCTCTACAACGACAATACCAATCCCGAAACACGATTCACCCTACGGTTGGCCGCCCATTCTGAAGCATCAGTGGCAAAACTCGCTTCCAGCTACCCAGAAGCAGAGATATGCCAAACTGACCTGTCAAGCCTGTCTGCTTGCATCGAGCTCCTCAAAGGCGCAACAGCTGTTTACCATGTTGGGCCATCTTTTCACTCGAGAGAGAAAGAGATGGGTCTAAACATGGTCGACGCTGCAGTCACCGAAAGCCGCAGGCCAGGAAATCAGTTTGAGCACTTCGTCTTCTCTTCCGTGTTGGGCACCCAGCACCGTGCGCTCATGCAGCACGATCTGAAGAGCTACGTGGAAGAACGATTGATGCTCAGCCCAATCAACTGGACGATTCTGCAGCCGACAAACTTCATGGCAATGTACCCTGCTGCGCTTTTTGCGAAACAGGACAGACCTGTCATGGAGCGGTTGTGGAACCCGAAAACTCCCAATAGCTTGATCAACTTGAAGGATCTTGCTGAAGCTGCAGCGAAAGTCCTCCGAGAGGGACAGCCGCATTATCTCGCTCAGTACCCGTTGTGCAGCACGTTGCCAATTTCCGACGAGCAAGTCGCAAAGATCATCTCGAAGAAGATATCGAAGGAGGTTATTGTCAAGACGCCCACTTTCGAGGAGGCCGTGAACAGGACTCTCACTTATCTCTTTGGGGTTGATGAGCTGCCGTCATCTCTTGAAATGCTTCGTCCTGCTGACGGCAAAGGCAATGCTGGATCAGCTGGAGAATTGAGACCTGACATCACTCGGGACGAAGCTTCTAGATTGGTCTTGTTTTACAACCATCGTGGTCTTGTGGGAAGTCCGAATGTGCTTCGTTGGCTATTGGGTCGTGAGCCGACGAGTGTGGAGAGCTGGGTCGAGTCTGAATTGAGAGATGCTGGCTTGACTTGCGATTGATTGCCTCAGAAGATAAGGGTAGCGACCCATTTCATATCGTATTAAATGCGATTGTATGAATGACCAGCGTTGTTTGCTTCCCTGATCGTGATACTTCACATTGGCGAATTGGGCGAAAAAGGTGTTACTCGTCAAGCCAGTCAGCTTAGTGCTCAAGCGGCCCTCTAAGCTTGAAATTCATATTTCCGATGCGTGTACATTTAAGAAGTTACAAGATGAGGTGGCTGGGACGGAAGCATCGTAGTAGAAGATCAGGGAAAGTGACTCGCGCCAGAAAAGCGCCGAAATTGAGGCGGTTTCACCATCTGTTCGACGCGAGGTCCTTCGTTCACTTTCGCATTCAAGAAATTGTAATCAAGTGTGATGCAACAACATCATGCGACCGAAGTCACGCCTGTGTGGTCCTTCAGGGTATCTTCCGGCAGTCTTGCCACCTGCGGACTCTGTTCATCGCCAACTCGGCTTCTCTTTGCTCTCTTTGCTGCTACGACGCGATACAAATGTCTGGATCACTATCGCTTCCAAATGAGATTATCTTGGAGATCTGGAGCTTTGTGGGTGCTATGAGCATACCGTCTCTAGTTCGACTATCAGCCGTGAACCGCCGGACGCGCTCCATTTGGGAAAAACATTCTACGCCCATAGTCGACCAAGCTCTACAGCTTGGGGCGCCCGACTATCAGGATGCTATTGCTCTCACGCTCCTCGAGACCCGTTGCCCGGTGCCCATCAAAGGGTTTCACTCCTTCGATCAGTCCCAGGAAGATCCACCCATTCGTCTCTATCTTCCTCAGCTACTAGAGAACATCGATCTCGCATCCACGGTGTCTTCCGAGCTGTCATCGTGGGAGGAACAACGCGGAGAGGGCCTCCCTCTGGCTTGCCCGCCGCCACCAATATATTATCTGATGCGCAAGCTTAGGGCTGCCTATCACTATCCTCAGCTTCGTCGGCCACTGTGCGCTGCTGTGGCGGATTTGTTGGACGAGGCTTTGCATGTATGGGACAGCATGAGTTTCTGGCTCTACTTCGACGCACCTGTTGATCTCTCTGTTGCCAATCAAATTCAAGATGACTCCAAGCGGGCCATGTTAGACGATGGCAGTTTGGAGCCGAGGGCTTTGGCCGACGATTGGGAATTTGTCTATGATGTTGGACATCAGGTCGGGAGTGATAGACGAGCTGGCAGGTCAGGGCACCCAGATAGGGATTACCTGGAGTGGGGCGGTCTGAAGGAACCTAGACCTTGGTCCCACTAGTGAATGGTATTCTTGATTTCGCGAGGACGAAAGCCAGGAAAATTGCAACGGCCTTCGGCGTTATGCTTTGAGGGTGTGCTTTGCTACTTCATACTACCGCCGGCCATACAAAGAATTGGTTATCCGGGAGGTCCTTCTTCTCACTTTTCGCACCTGGCTGTATTACTTTCTTGATGTCGATGCCTTCGTATCGAAGGACACGATTGCATCCGAATTTTTTCTGTTCAAGTCAGCTTGGAATCTCACACTAGCCGTAACTACCAGGCTCACTTACTTGATCTGGCCCGCACGGTTTCGCAATCTCCGCGTAAGTTTTCCCTTTCTTGTCTTTTGCGTCTCTAATCGCGATGATCTTGGTATTGGCCATAGGAAGCACCACCCTGGGTTGGCGTCCCGACTTGCAGAAGCTGAGAAGAGCTAACACTTCACCGCAGCTGGCTCCTGTGTTGTGGCCGACGCCTATAACGTTCGAGCTCGGGTTCGGTTTTGCCTTCGTCTGACAGTACAATAGGCCGTCTTTAACGATACCCTCGCATTTTTCGGAGAGTAGGTCTTCCGCGTGCCAATGGGGCGGATTCTCGTGTCTCATGTTGTAAAGAAAAGCCGGTCCCTTGATCGAGCTTGAGATATACGCAACGTCGTCAACCACGAGGGTGGTTGTAACAGTCGGGAGCTGGAATGGTGCTTTCCTTCCCAAGCGCTCTTCGAGTTTTTTTTTTTTTTTTGTTGGACGGATCGTTTCCTGAACTTTTGAACCCGTGCTTCGTGAGTCTGGAATGCCAGATGCACGATGTGTTCATCTTCCCAAGTGCTTAATTCGTCGATCTCTAGTACCGTCCCGAAAACAACATTGCCGGAGCTCTTGAGTAGATTTTCATTCAGTCTGACCTCTATCTTGCGTCAGTACTGTTTCGAAATCTCGCGAGGCGTTATATGCGATGTTTTTTTGATGAACGACATTTATTCCATGGAAGTGGCTTACATAATTGTTTAGGATCAATCGCATGTACGACCTGCAGAAGCAATAGTGCCAACCACGAAATAACGTTTCTGGACGGATGTGAGCGTAGCATGTTGGATTGCGATGTGTTTAAAGATATGAATGATCGAATGACTAAATGAATGACAAAATCGTTCGACCGACACCTGGACCGACCGAGATGTCATGATGTCTGCCGTAGAGGAATTTTGCGAAGGTATGAACCCTGTCGCATTGAGAACCGGCCCTTGAGAACTACATGCTCACTTCTTACAGACATGCATAACATCAACGGATCTGCTGGTACTCAAACCAACGCGACTTCCAACAACGACTCTAGAGATTCTGTCGCGATCGCGATCAATTGGGAAGATGATGGTGCAATCGACGAGCATAGCTGTGTGGCATGCCTGAGTATGATCGTCGATGGCTGCGATATACCAAACGAAGATACAGGTGCCAACGCCAGAAACCAGAAGCATGGCGGATCAATTGTTTACTACGGCGACAGCATCAATGCCACGTTCACCATCGAGCCACTCGTAATGCGCCGTGAGTGGTCTGGAGGGAAAGCATCCGACCCGAGTGCTCTGACGAAAATTTCTACCACATAGAACGCTCAACGCTCAAAATTGATATCGAGGAATATTGTGAGGGCATCGAGAGCTATTCGAATGGCACCGCAGAGGCCGGATCAACATACTCGCAAGACTATAACGAGGATTCGTCAGACAGAGTGACGATTGAGGTTGAATGGCCAGAGGGTCAGCGCGAGTATATGATTTTCGAGGACGAGTGCAAGTATTACATGGGCATTCTTCAGTAAGTCTGGACATACCAACAAAATCTCATTGATTTATGTCACTGACTCGAACACTAGCGACGACTGTACGATATCTGGCAAGGGGGACAATCTGACCACTGGTGAGCCTATGGATGACGATTGGATTCACAGCGGCAGTGTTCATGACAACAATGGTGTGAAATACTCTGTCAATCCGTCAGAGTTCCGCAGATCGGGCAACTTCGTTATCCCGAATGGTGGCTTGCAGAGCATGGCAGACGGAGCAGTTGTGGTAAGACCTACAGCTTAGTTGCGTCCACATAGCAGAAGAGAGTGCATTGTCATTTCATCTAATGGAATATGAATCCCGGCCACTTTTGTATTATCAATGCCTACAGAGACCTCTGCAATCAATGCGAAGCCGAGTGAAGAAACTCCTGCCTTGCCATTCGTAAATACTTGCGATCTCTACTCTACTCTTCACAAAGTCCACGCATCACCAACTCGATCGAAGTGTATCGAAGACAAAGGCTGGAGACCAACTCAGAACATTACATGCCGAGAACGACCGATGTCATTACGCCTGAGCTTGCGGCTGATGCGGAGAAATTTCACGACCCTGAACACTCGGATCAGCAGCTCCCGCAGTAGCGTAGCCGCCCTGGACTCCTGGTCGGTATTGAGGCTGAACACCTGGCTGCTGCGGTGCCATCTGGTACTGTTGAGCAGGCATGACCTGAGACTGTGGATAATGCTGACTGGGAGGAGTTTGAGGAGCTTGAAACTGTTGTTGACCTGGTGGAGGCTGCAGGTGCTGAGCATATTGAGGCTGCTGCGGGTTGTAGGGTTGCTGAAGGTTGAACGGCATTGGCGCTTGAGCATTGCCGAACTGATTGGCGTTGTATCGCGACCCAGCCGCAACTGTATAAGCATGCTGTTGGTGTGACGGAATGGAAAACCCTTGAAATGGGTTGCCGCTTGGTGTTGCGTGTCGCATGGGCATCTGGGGTTGAGGTGGAGGCTGTTGTTGGTACGTCTGGCTGTGGGAAGGGCCTTGAGAGTCCGTAGAGTAGTGGTCAAAGTTATCATCTCTGAACTGATACTCCTTGGCAACATCTGCATCGGTACGCTTGCTCTTGACTCTCCAGATGTAATGGTTGAACTGATTAGAGACGTCGGCCACTGTCTTGAAATGACGCGGCTCAACCATGACACTCGCACTGGATCCTTTGATTTCGTTGCGTGCCAAAGCAATTGCACTCTGAAACGCATTGCGGATCTGGCGACCGTTCCAAGGAGGTCCGATGGATTTGTTATGCTTGTCTTGATCTTCGAAAAGCTGCCATGCGAAATCGATCAAAGCGTCAGGATTGCATTCGATCTTCGTCGCGGACTCACGGGCGCGTCTAATCAAGTTCCGCCAGATTTTTTTTGTAGTCAGCCAGTTCAGTGGTGGATAGTACAGAGCCATGTGTATCCTAGATTTGAAAGCTTCGTCGAACGCACCAACCCTGTTGGTGGTCAAAAATCTGATATGTGTTTAGTATCGCACATCCATCGCCGGTGCTCGGAGAAAACTCACAAGATGCCTTCATAGTACTCCAATATCCGTAGAAAAACACTAACCAAAGCATTTCTTTCAATGTCCTGATTCGTACGCTGAGCAAGGAAGATGTCTGCCTCGTCTAGAAGCATAATACAGTCCCAAGCTTGCGCGAGCTGGAATGCTGTCTGCAATGTTGCTTCTACCTCCTTTGGTTTGAGTCCCAAGTCACCACATGTGATGGGCAGAAGCGGCTTGCTATACGACGCAGCTACGCATTCTGCTGTCGCAGTCTTACCCACGCCTGGCACGCCGTGAAGGAGAATGATGACACCCTTGCCTTTGTCACGGACGAGATCAAAATGTGCATCCTTATTTTTATCCTTAGAAAACTGAGTTTCGATGAGCGCCTGAACGACGTCCTTGTGGCCGTCGGGGATTTCGAGATCTTTCCAAGGATCCAGTTGCTGCTCGATGTGCTTGAGGCAATCCTCGCCGGTCTCATCGACGCTGAGCCGTAGGCATGCTTAAACTGGTGTCAGTGTGTAATCTCTCTCGTGATTGCCGCAAACTTACCCCAGCTGCGTGTGCGCAAGACATAACCGAAGACCCTGTCGGGGAATAGCAAGAGATCATCCTCATCTGGCATTACCTCGCCTTTATTCCACTTTTTCCGCTTGTCTTCTTCCTCCTTGAGAAGCAATTCAGTCATCTTCGAATCCCAGGCATTGTCTTTTTCTGGCGACTCCCATGAGTCCTCTAACTCAGCGGTGTCGATTCTCCATGGCTCTGCTTCGGTTTTCATCGGAATCCATTCAGGGTTTGCCTGCAATCCACGCTCAAAGTCAACAACCACCTGACTCTCGACTCGTTCTGTGAAAAGCCGATGGGAACCAACATCGTCTTTGTTCTGTCGGAACAAGGGCTCTCCACTCGGCGTCTGAGTCACAGTTGTGCCTTGGTAATACCGATGTTGTGGTTTTGTGTAAGTCAAAAATTGCTTGCCTCGCTCGCGGACCGCCTCTCGATTGATACCAGGAAGCAATGTTTCAGCGACCTTGAGAGGCACGATCTGCAAGGCCTCTATAGGGATAGACTGTTCAAACACCTCAATCTTGAACCGGCGATAGACTCGCACAAATTTTGTACCGTCAAAGTCCAAATGATAGCAATCCACCACGAAAGGACTGTACTTGGTGTCCCAGTCTTGGATTTCTTCACTTGGGCTCGACATGTACCTCCGGCCTCCAGTTGCCTGGAGGACTTTCCAAACCTTCTGGGGTGTTGACCTCTCTTTGCAATAGACGAGACATCCAGTCGGGAAAAGATGCCACATATTGGCAAAATTGACGGTGGTCGGCTGGTCTTGAAGGTAGCTATGGACAGGCTGTAGGGTCTCATCGATGAAGCGAACGAGGCATTTGAAATCGTCTAAGGCCTCCTTGACTTCAGACAAAGTCAATATTGACCAGTCAGTGCCTGTGAAAAAAATCATGTCGTGAGGGAACTCTCGTTGTGCCAAAGATTCGGCGTTTTCAGTGGTAGTATCGGTCTGGTCGACATTCTTGGCTTTCACCGGTGAGTCGTCCTGACGTTCCTGTTCTGTTTCGGTTCTGCAAGGTAATCCATTGGTTTTGTCACCGGGTTTGGGCGTTTGATCTTCTGAGACCTTCGATGTCTCCTTGTTGTTGAGCCTTTCATGATAAAGTCTTTCTAACTCAGCTAGTCTGGAGATGATTTGTTCTTTGTGGATGATGAGCACCTTGAACGGGCGAAAAATGATGAGTGGATCTGCTGGTGGTTCGTAGGCCAACTCGTCGTCGCAGATGGAATCCAGAATTCGCTTGGCGGGCGCGGAGTTGATCCTGATGCGAGCTGGCAAAGGATTCTGCTCTTTGTTGATCGTGCTTTGACGACTATCTGTTGCGATCGCATTGGGGAGTTTCGAGCGTCTTGGAGAGTACGACCAATCTGTTCTCCACATAGGTTGAGGCTCCTCATAAAGAACATCGATCGCACAATGATCTTTCCGAGTCCCTGTGCCTTTCGCTTTGCCGGTAGTTCTCCACTCTTCCCAGGACATGCGCTTGATCTCTGGCCTTGCAATTTCGCGCGGGCCCGTCTTGTTTGAATCGTCTGGTGGTGGTTCCTCGTACGCAAAGCTCTTGAGAATGAGATCAATGGCTTGTGCGTTGTCCAAGAATGCATTCATCGCGAGTGATGACCATTCGGTACCGGTCCTTTTGCGAATCTCCTGGTTGATCTTGGCTCTGGTGAGCCAAGAGAACTGGGAACCTCCAACAGGACGCTCAAGAGTTTTCTCGTCGACATCGTCTTTGGGGCTCTAGTCTCAAGCATCAGCCTACGTAACGAGTAATGTCCGTAAATCAGATGAGCGTACCTCTTCCTTCGAACCATCGCCACGTTCGTTGGCTGCAGAACCCTCACATGGAATATCGCTCGTAACTGTGTCTTTTTCATTCAGAACTACCCTGGGTGTCAGGGTCGGGTCAAGCGAAGCTGAGCCAGGCGTCTCCTCCGCAGAGGGTGATTTTGGTCTCGGGCTCGTCTGGGCGTCCATCTTCGAGGACAGCAGCAAGTTCGAATCCTCAACCTTACGGCTTACTGAGAGTCGAACTCTGCAGGAGCAGAATTGAACTGCGATCTGGCCGCCTTTGTACCCCTAGGCAGTGGCTGCCCTCCGAGGGAGAAGGGTTGTAGCCGCGCCGTAGTATTACCCTGCATGTACAGCTGGTGTATCAGGTGCGCTTCGATGATTTCCTGGTGGTCAGACAGGGAGGCGCAATCGTGCCGTGTGTGCTGCGTCGTTAAATGATCGCAGGCATTGATTGGTCCACATGCGAGGTCGTCGTACGAGCTGAGCCGGTTAGGGGCGAGGCGTTTTCTCGCATTAGCGCACTAATATTACAACTGCAGATGCTCAAGCAGTACAATCAGGGTTTGACGCCTTGATTAGAAGGAGCCTGATCGTGTGCATGTATCGTGAAGGGTGAGCACCCGCACGCATGCAGCGCAGCCCCGTGGCGATGCCATGACTGCTGGATTGGTGGCACCGAGTAAGGCTGATATATCTCCAAGGCCATTCAGGAAAGCTTTTGAATACTCAAAGAATAAATCAGGCTAACTTCGGGAATCAAGATGGCGACTCAAGATGTTACCGTCCAGCCGTATGTGACAAACACAGCTGCGGACATCATTCGACGCGACTCCAACACGGCCTGGGATGCGGCTGTGGAGAAATTCATCCCACCGAAACCCTCGCCTCAGTAAGTCCGACCATACTCCTCCTCTGCACTCTTGTGATAGAACGAGGAAAATACAATGCCCTACAGCATCCTGACTACCGATTTTATCCAGAGTCATCACCCGAACGAACCGCTTCAAAGATTTCGTCCACAATCTCACCCAAGAATCGAAGAAACCCGAGCTTAACAAATTCCGACTGGGCCAGAACTTCAAAATCTCAGATGTACAACGAGAAGCGAATGCCGCGCTCGAAGCCTACGAGGCGCGTGGCAGTAGTCTGAGATCACACTTCTTCCATACGCTGGGCCGCGACTTTAGCAATAATGCGTCGGCTGCGGAAGCATTGCTCCAGTTCTTGCCACAGGGCGAGTACACGTTCATACTTTGTGGAGCACTAACCTTGGTCTTCAATGTAGGTGTCATCTTACTTGTTTCCGGAGAAAGTATAAAGACTGACTAGATGTCCAGGGAGCCAAAAGGATAACAAAAGTGCGCGAGCAGATCCTAAACTGTCTGGGAACTCTGACCCGTACAGTGGAAGGGACGAAAGGATTTTGCCAGTTCTACTCCGGCGACAAAAGGCTCTGGGAAGCTGCAGAAAGTCTGTACCTAGCCCTGCTAGACGCCGTGCAAGATATCCTCGCATGGCTTGACGACAGCGCCTGGCGACGCACTTTCAGCGCGCTGTTCAAGCAAGAAAACTACAGCAAACCCCTCGAAGAAAAGATCGAGACCGCCGTCGAGACAAGGGTCAAAGAATTCCACGAGCAACTGGAGCACTGTCAGCATGGGCGGATTCAGAAGATCCACATCGGGGTCGATGGTATGCTCAAGAGTGTCCATGATCTTCAGGACGAGGTGCAAAAATCCGAAGCCGTCCGACAGAAGAACCATGAGGACATAAGGCAGTCCCTCGCCGTGTTGTGTCAATATCAAGAATACGTCTTCGACTGGCAGCTCAAGACGCACGAATATCTCCAAGAAGCCATAGGCCAGCTCGCCCGAAAGAACCACGACCCAACAATTAACCTGACTTTGAGACAACCCATGATCACGGCTGCGGCTCTACTAGCCTTACTCCAGGTTGAACCCGACCAGCCGGGAGAAGACAGCCGCCTCGCCGTGTCCTACGGGCAAACCCTCCGACCAGAGCGACAAGACCGCGCCGCCTCCCTGCTCCACCATGCGCGCTTCCAGGCCTGGCTCAAAACCGGCTTCTGCGAAATCCTCATTGTCAACGGCAAAGACACCCAGAGCGTATCCGCCACGCTATCCCCACTGACATACGTGATTGCTCTGCTTAGGCAGACGCTGATATCGACGCAGACCGCAATCCCACTCCTCTGCATTTGCGGCCGGCACGCATCGCCCGACGATCCGCTTGAAAGCGCCGAAGGCGCTCTCCGCCTTCTCACCCACCAGCTCCTGCTCTACCTCGGCGACGCCGCGGACCTAGCCTGGCTCGACTGGCACTCCATCGAAGCGATAAGAAGCGGCAACATCCAGTACCTGTGCGAACTCTTCCGCTCGCTGATTGTATCTTTGGTCATGACCACCAATCAGCCATGCACAGTCGTGTGTTTGATAGAAGGAGTATCCTTCCTCGAAACGAGCGCCAGACTGCCCGGGCTAGAAATTCTGGTTGCGTTCCTGCAACAGCTCGTGCTGGATATCAACGGTCTGGGCGGCTTTCTCGTCTTTAAGGTGCTGCTCACTTATCCCTACATGAGTCGGTATGCGCAGGATTGGTTCCCGCCTGAGGCGATTTTGACGATGGGCGAGGAGGTCGGTGGGGATCGGCAGGGGTTCAATTCGGCGAGGTTGGCTACGGTTTCGGAGAGTTTGGTGTTGGGTAGGGCGTCTCCGTAGAGAAGCTGTTAGGTTATCAGGATCAGGAAAAGGATGCGAATCGTGGCGTTGAAGTGTTTTTTATTCTCTAGAATGGTCACTTCTAGCAAATGGCAATCAGTTCGTGTCTACGTGAATGCGTCTTGGGAATAAACAAAAAAAGCCTTTCCCGAAACTCCATGTCTATCCAGTGACAACAGCAGAAACGGTTCAAGTCGCGATGACAACGATAGCAAGCAATCTGTACTCTATGTCGCTTGCATGATGGTCATCGTCGTAGTAGGGCTTGACGCGATACGCATGCGCTCCCAGAGTCTACCAAGCATTTCGCTGATTTGCATCCGAGGTTCGGAGATTCATTTTCCCGCCTGTGAGAATTCTTCCGATCCCCCTTCACTGCTGCGTGCGATACAACGGTCCACCGCAGTCCCGCAGGCGTTTCGCGGCTTGTTCGGGCGTGATATCGCGTTGCGGCTCGGCCATCAACTCGTAGCCGACGAGGAACTTTCGCACCGTTGCGCTGCGCAACAAAGGTGGGTAGAAGTGGATGTGGAAATGGCTGGCTTCGATCTCTTCGGTGGTGCCGGTGAGTGGCGCTTGGTGGATTCCCATGCCTGAACGAATAAGTTAGCAAAATGTGGGTGTTTGTCGGTTTGAAGGGATCGCTTACTGTAGGGGAAGCTTGTCTCAAACAAGTTGTCGTATCGTCTGGTGATCTCTGCGATGACTTCTGCCAGGCTCGCGCGTTCTTGGTCGTTGAAATCAACAAGAGCTCGCTTGTGTGTCTTCGCAATCACCATAACCTCAAACGGCCAGGTTGCCCACCAGGGGCATCCAGCCCAGAAACTCTCGTTTTCGAAAACGGTCCTCTCACCCTTCTCGCTCTCGAGTTTTGCGTAGTCCTCCAGCATGTGGCAATCGTTGTGTTCCCGGCGGTACTGCTTCAAGTTTTGAAGTTCGATACTCGGTTCTTCTGGTAATGATGTAGTAGTCCAGACTTGTCCGTGAGGGTGAGGGTTGGAGCAACCCATGGCGGCACCCTTGTTTTCGAAGATTTGCATGTAACGATACTGCTGTTTAGGACTTTCGATAATGCTGCCGTTTGTTTGTGAGGAGGAAAGGGCTGACGAGGCCTTGTTCAAAAGTGGTGACTGGGGATCCAGGTGAGTGGTGTAAATCTTGGTCCAGGTATCGATGACCGGCAAGATATCCTGGGCCGGCATGTCGGCAAGTGTGAGGTTGTGCTTTGGTGAGAATGTGATCACGTAGCATTTGCCGGTGGTAGATTCAGCCTTCAACAACCGTGCGGATAGTGCTGTAGCAGTGTCAGCATCATATCATGTCGTGCAGTCTCATATTTCCTCCAAAGAGCAACTTACAGCCATCTTCCTTGGGCTGCTCATATTGTGCCTGGTCTTCCTTGACCGCCGAATAATCGTTGACGAAGACAAACGTCCTGTCGTACTTTGGGTTGGCGTCGCCTTGCGCGCGCTTATTACCAGGGCATAGATAACACTACTACGTCCGTCAATGTTATGTCCCAACTGTTTACTCGTCCATTCATCCATTCTTACGCACCGATTGATCATAGTTGGGCAACACGTTCTTCGACGCAGCCTCTTGCGCTCCTTGCCATGGTCTCTTGGTGCGATGAGGGCTGACCAGCACCCAGCTCCCTCCCAGCGGGTTGAAGCGGCGGTGGGAAATATCGTCGAGGATCGCGTCAGGCATGTCGGCCTGGTTGCCGGCGTTGCGGTTTTGGTCTCGAGCCTTCTGGGAGGAGACTAGTGAGCCAGGCAGGTCTGGAGAGGAGGGGTGGAGGAGGTGCATACTGAGGAGACAACAAGGGTGGGGTACAGAAGCAGTAGTGAAGAAGCCGTCCTCCCGAGTTGTCAAGGCGGGTGTGAACGAGGCTAGACAGGCGCAGTTACAGAGCAGGAGAGGAGAAGGAAGAGGAGTGGGAGCAGGACGAGGAGGAGCCGGCGGTCATATATCAACCGTCCTGGCGCCGCGGCAGGTTGGCTCTGGCGGTCGGCGGGGAATGGTGGTAGCGGCGGAAAGGTAGCGGTGGAAAAAGGTAGTGGTGAGGCGGTTTTGGGAATCGCAAGTCAGAAGCAAAAGGGTAGAAGTTGAATCGCCCGACCGGGCGATGTGGGCACGCCTGTCGCGATGTGCAGATGGCATTGGTGCAGAGGGGTGAGATGGCGCTGCAACGTGCGCGGGAAGTGGAGGAGGGGCTGTTGAAGTGAAGCGCCGGCGTCATCTCTCCCCTACTGTGAAGTCGGACGGCGTGTCCACATACCCGCCACCTTGCCGCTCTTGCCTTTTCCGACCACGAAAACGCGGGGGTGGAAATCGTAAGTGAAGTTCTCGATGCAACCCGCCAATTGCACCCTAATCAGCCTGCCTGACGGCTGATCTCGGGGAGCCACCACGTGATTGCCGAGGGACGGTAGAATGCGGAGAGCATGTGGGAGTGATGTGGAGACAAAGGCGAGAACACTTCAGAAAGTACATGCTTGTCGTTTTCGTTTTACCTAACATATGAAAAGAAAAAACAGACAAAACAGACAAAACATACTGGATAACCGACGGACGCCACCCCGCGGAATGGACCTCAAGACGTTTCTTTTTTCGTGAAGCTCTCCCTCATCTCATCTTCTACTTCCCTTGATTACAAGTTATAACCGGTGCCATCAGCGGTGCAACCAGGGAGTGCTAGGCAGAGATTCTGCGCTTGTCCTTCCCTATAATAGTTGCCACCAACAGGTCCCTCCAACTTCGCCTGTTTGACGTAACCGGGCAGATCGAAGTTGGCCCTTACGCCAGGAAGATAATTCAGACTCGGCGGCGGCACGTAATTTGGCGGTTGGCGATAGATGAGGAATGTATAGCGATGAGGTGCGACGGACAGCGGGGTCGGCGACATGTACATCGCCACCATCTTGCGCGTCTGGGTGGTAATACAGCTTGGCTGCACGTCCGAGACGATCCAATGGAGAAAGTACCTCAGAATCGGAGCTGCAGGGCCAGGCGCGTCCGGATCGACCATGATGAGTGTGTACTTGGTGGTCTTTGGATCTTTGCCGTTCTCTGCGGTGATTGAGAAAGATGGCTCCGGGACCGTTTCTGATTGGAACATCAGTCCACTGAACATGGGAAAGGTCAGTCGTGTGAAATCACTCACCAAGGGTGTTGAAGGTATTGCCAAAGTTGACAGCTTTGCTACCGTACTTCACACTTTAAAGATGTGTCAGCTCAACAGGCACTTGAACATTGAATCAATTCGGGATGACAAGCTCACCTCAACTCAAGAGTAGGATTGAATTGGGGAACCACATCTGGGACGATCTTGGCCGCGGTGAACGCAGCCTTGGCCTTTGCGAGATTGTTCGAGTTGGCCGCGGGACATGTCTGCCGTTCTTCGAGCAAGGCAGCAGGAATAGCAGCGGCAGTGGCAGAAGCCACCAAGGTCAAGAGTGAGAGAAAGTGCATGGCTATGATCGACAGAGCAGAGGATAGGTTGGAGGAAAGGATGGCAAGAAAGCAATGCGGCACTGAGCTACTGGCCGCTTTTTGTACCTTTAGGATACCTTCAACAGGCTACTAGAGACGCTTGAAAGAACGATGGACGGCAGCCACCCGCGTCGTTGGTGACAAGCATCGTTTGGTGTTGGAATTTCACTAGAGACTCAACTAATGTCGTTCTTGGCAGCTGGATGATTGTTGTGGCGCCCTTGAGAAACTGATGATCGGCACCCAGATGCGAATAGAATTACTTAGTAGCTCCTGTTCTCTCACGATGTGCATGCCTAGTCGAGATAGGTGCAGAGTGCTTCCAGATATTGGATTTGCGTAGAATAGCTGCTCCAAAAGGCTGTTTAAGCCTCCACCGTCAAGGTCACTACCACATGACCGCTTTCGGGAGGTAGTCGAATGATCGACATATGGAGAAGCCTTCGCGGCCTGGCAGTATTGGTGGATATTGTAACCGCTTCGCGCCGCCACTGGACGCGGTGCTTCAGTTTCAGGTCGTGGGTGTTTCTCAAGAACAGCCAGGGCGTCATATAGGAAAGCTCGCGGGCTTCACTAGCACGCCTTCAATAGCCAACATCAAAGATCCATCGACATAGCGGCTTGAAGGCCTGAAGACTGAAAGGTGTCTTACAATCGTGAACAAGGCCAGTCGACCACCGGATCCCTCACCAGGAACAAGAATGCCATGCAGTCGATCTGGCGATTGAACCGTCCCCGCTCTGTAGATCAGGAAAGATTTGTCAATGAAGACATTACAGGCGAGCTCCATCGAGGTAAGGCACGTTGACACAACGCTGGATGAGAAGCTTCAGAGCCGCAACTACAAGCTCTTGATCATTTGAGGTCATCCAGGTTGGTGGGTCATGGCGGTTATGAGAGTTAGAGGCTTATTTCCAGTGACTTACCTCCTCTTCGCCAAGGCATTATCGGCGGGGCGTCCGATGCCATTCGTGCGAGATGGGTATGCTTTGACAAAGTGTGAGCCATGTGCACCGGTAGAACAGTATGACGAATAGTGGAGCAATTAGTGTCATCTTGTCGGTTCACAAGAGCCAGATAGATGCAAGGAGTAAAAAGAGATAATCTGCTCACTGTTGGTGTGATGTTGGATGGATCTGATAGCGCGCGAGTCATGTCCGCGTTTCAGGGCCAAACGCGTAAGGCAACTGTCTGAAAGCTGGCCGCAGTTGACGTTGCAGTCCATACGACTAAAGATTATCCGCATCTAGGCATACACGACAACAAGCCAATTGTCTGCAACTCTCAGCTATCGCCAAAGACCTCGTCAAGACTGAATTGGCTCAACATGGCCGCGATGATGCCCTCAGGCGGCGGCGGAAGCTCGCAATCAGCCAATCCATACGAACGCTACGACAACCCTAGCATTGAGGGAGACGACCTGATTGACCCTGACGATGGTGAATATATGCCACCAGAGAACTTTTACATACATAGACATTGTGGCTGACGTCTTTCAAAGCAACCCTCGACGACCTCGACGACCCTATCAACAACGGCCGAACCGACGACCGCGCTCCCCTAACAGGCAACATCACTTCGAACCAAGCCAGCTCCAACTCGCGCTCTGCCCACAATGCCCAAGGCTACCTGAACTCCGCCATTCCAGGCGAGGACCGCCGCGCGCCCGTGAGCACGCTCGACGAAACCGTTTGGGAAACACTTCGCCGCGACCTGCTCGCTGTGTGGGAGAAGATGCGCCAGGTGCTGTGGCCCAAGTACCTCCTCGGCGGCATGCTCAACCAGGGCGGTGGCATGGGCGGCGCGGAGAGAGGGGAGGGCGACAGTCTCTCTGGTGGTATGCCGAGTATGGGACATTTGCGTGGACTCGTTGGCAGATGGCCGGATGCGGACGCGGTTCTTCAGGGTGGCATGAGTGAGGGTTTGAGGGATTGGGATCTATGGTATGTGGAGACACGGATGAGATGTGTTGCTTGGCGATACTGACACTTTCTCTAGGGGACCATTGCTCTTCTGCTTGTTGCTGTCGTTCCTCCTCTCGATCAACGCGCGTGACGATCAGCGCTCGCTCGTCTTCAGTGGTGTTTTCGCAACCATCTGGCTCGGTGAGGCTATTGTGACCTTCCAGATCAAGCTCCTTGGCGGCAACATGTACGTTCTATTTTCCCAAGAAGGCTTTGCTACAAAACTAACGATATCCTCACAGCTCATTCTTCCAATCCGTCTGCATCATCGGCTACACGCTCTTCCCTCTCGTGATCGCCTCCCTGCTCAGCGCCCTCCGCGTGCCGACTATCGTCCGCATACCAGTCTACACTGTTCTCGGACTCTGGTCACTCGCAGCGGGTGTAAGCATTTTGGGAGGCAGTGGCGTGGTGAAGAACCGGGTCTCGCTGGCCGTGTACCCTCTGTTCGTCTTCTACGTCGGCCTTGACTGCCTCTGCTTC
Source organism: Cladosporium sp. IMV 00045 (assembly GCA_001931905.2). Lineage (NCBI taxonomy): Eukaryota > Fungi > Ascomycota > Dothideomycetes > Cladosporiales > Cladosporiaceae > Cladosporium > Cladosporium sp. IMV 00045. The sequence continues at coordinate 35,840 of MSJI02000769.1, read as the reverse complement.
ATCTCTTAGCGAATCACACCACATCATTATCACCATGTATGCATAGATCGAACGTCACAGGGAGGCTTCGCAAACAGTACTGCTAGAAAGATGTATTATTTTGTTTCTCTATTCAGCTCTACTTCTCCTGTGCCAAAAAGCTCCTCTGCAATCTCCTTACATCACCAGCCAATCCCTCAACGTCCAGACGTCGCATCTGCTCCCCGATCGTCTGCGTCCTGCCTTCCAACACGTCGAGCTCCCGCTGCGCCTCTTCGTCCGTAAGTCTGCGCTCGCCGAATTGCGAATGCGCAAACACCGCGCTCAACAAATCCCTCGCATCCACATCTGCTTTGTTCAGCGATTCGCCCAGCTGTCTTGTTAGACTTGCTTCGGTGCTCGAAGTGAAAGAGACGAGATTGTTCTGCCGTTCGAGCTTAGCGCTCTGCAGCGATTGCGACAGCTTCGCGGTGTCGGTGAGATCTGAGTGCTTGATGTCCAAGTGCCGCAGGAGCTGGGCCGTCGCGTCGGGCGCTTCAGGTAGGTTTGCTTGCACCAGACGCAGTGGTTTGAGGCCTTTCTGGGCTTGGGCGGTTTTGGAGGCGGCGGGCTGTGCTTCTTCTGCTTTGGCTGGTGGAGCCGCGAGGGTCTTTTGGAGTGTCTGGGAAATGGCATCTAGCGCTGCGCGGTGGGTGTGGAGGTGTTGGAAGTGTTGGGTGAGACTTTCAAGACGGGATGAGAGGTACGTTAGAGTTGAGCCCAGGTATTCTGACCAGCGCGCTGCTTCGCTGCGGCTTTCTGATTGTGCGTTTCCTAGGCGTTTGGTGATGGGGATGCGATAGTAGTTTTCAGCGACGAGGGTCAGTAGACCGTCGATTTCGCTGCTGAGTTCTTCCAGCTCTGCGCGGACTGATTGTTGCTCTTTTCCATTGGATGCACTGTAGCCGTTCGTGGCTTTGCTTTGGTCCGAGTGATGGTCTTGATATAACGCGTCGATCTTCGCGCGGATGGCCTTGGCTTCAAGTATCGTGAATGCGTGACATAGTTGGTCGACTTCTTGCAGGGAATCACCATCGTTGTTGTCTCCGCTGAGCTTTGGGATGACTTTCTGTAAGCCATCCAGCATCCTGTCATCCTTCTCAAGCAGGCGTTCCACTTTCGTAGGGAAGTTTGTCAAGGCGGCCTCCGTCTGAGTCATGGAAGATCGAAGCCTTTCCTTCAGAGAGCTGGACAACTGGCTCAGCTCGAGATCCAATTGAGCCTTCTCTCGAGTGACGGTTTGTCGTCGCTTGCTGGGTTCAGCATGGCCCTGCTGATCGCCTGAGGAGTTTCGCGCCTTGAAATCGAGTAATGCTCGCTTCTGAGCTTCCATGAGCTGACATTGCGCGTCAATGGCCGCCGTACTAGATTCGAGCGAATTGATGGCATGCTCGAATTCTTCGTCAGAGAGTGGCCGTCCAGATGCTGCACTGTGAATCTGCGGAGTAAATTCTCCAAATCTGTCGTGAAAAGCATGCTCCTCCTTCGTGAGCAGCGTGGCCGGTGTCAAATATGTCTTGACCCATTCCTCGGTCTCGGCTTTCTTTGCGGGCTCAAATGCCCAAGCGACATCGTCTCTGCCTAGTCCAGTGTCACGCTCATCCAGGACACGCAGAAGGTGGAATAGCTCTTTCGACGCCATCTTCTGAACCCTTGTAAAGTGTCTCAGGAGTGGCAATCAATTCCCGTTAGCCATTGCTATCCAATGGCAATTGTTAGGCACCTTGTTGTTCTGTGTTAGGATTGGGTGAAGTTGCTCCTATCCGTTTCCGCACTGCCCGCTTGCGGCTGCCGTGCGGCTGGCGAGACCTCGGAAATGGCTTCGCTTGCTGATTGTTGGGATGCAGCGAAGCAAGCACTTCACTTCGCCAGCTCACGCACCACTTCCAGAACCCATAGCAAACAGCCGCTGACTTCATCGAGTTTCCTATGCCTTTTCGGCCGTCCTGGCATTGTGGGAGTTGAGGGGTAGTTTACATCGGGAATATGGGTTCCCTGATCTCTGGAACTCGCCTTGATGCGGGGCAAACCTTACATGACTTTACGATGATGTCGCTATATGTCAACAGAGATATAATCAAAATTGCATATATAAATGTATCTTCATTGTTTTATTCGACAAAACAAAAACGACAAGCCCTTTGCAAAGACCAAATAACTCCATATCATATCTCTCCCCGACAAGATGTCTTCAATCCCAGGGTTGGACGACATGAAGAAGCTTGATCACAAAGCTCTCACGACAAAACCATACGATCTCACATATAGCTATTATCTTTCGCCTGGTTTCAAGAATAAGTTGGATCCTTCAACACCGACTCTTGTATTTCTTCATGGATTCCCGGATGATGCGTACATGTGGGCAGGAGCCGTGCCACACCTCTTGAAGCTGCCGTATCCTTTCATGCTGGTTGAGATTCTTGGTCTGGGAGATTCGTCCAAGCCGACTGATGCCTCGAAGTACAACTACCGCACACAAGCAAACTCCATTGCTCAAATTCTTGATGATGAGGGTGTTCCGGACAATGTGATACCCATTGGACACGATTGGGGATCCGGTATGTTCTTCCTAGAGAAATTTCAGCGATCCTTATCTGACATCTCAATCCAGCAACGGCACAACGCTTCTACCTCTACCACCGCAACCGCTGCATCGGTCTTTCACTCCTATCTCTCGCCTACCAAATTCCCTCACCCGAGCCCTTCTCCCTCGACGAAGCCAACGAACTGACAACAAAAGCCTTCGGCTACCCGCAATGGGAATATTGGAACTTCTTCTGCTCCGAAGACTCCCCTCGCCTGATGAACAACGACCTCGAACGCATGTACGAAGTGAACCATGGTTTCCACCCCTCGCCACTTCCAGAAGAGAACGGTCGCGATATCTGGATGCGTGAAATGTTCTGCACGCCCGGTGCGATGCGCCAGTACGTGGCGAGGGAAGGGAGGTGGAAGGATGTGTCCATAACTCTTAGACCGTATGCTCGCAATCCGGATTTGAAGAAGAGATTCATTGAGCGTATGAGCAAGGGTGGGTTCGAGGGTCCGGTGCAGTATTACCATTCTTTGGCGGAGAACACCATGCTTGAGGATGAGCGGGAGTTGTGTGAGGCTCCTGATAATGCTGGCAAGAAGATCACCGTTCCGCTGCTTTATATCGGACAGACGGGCGATTGGGTTTGCCGCACTGATTTAATGAAACCGGCGAAAGATCAGGGTTTGGTGACGGATTTGGAAGAGAAAGTCGTGGACGCTGGTCATTGGGTGCTGTATGAGAGGCCCGAGGAGATTGCGAACTTGATTGGAGATTGGTTGCAGAGAAAATTTCCTGTGGACTAGATCAATGCTAATGATGATTTCTGTTTCTCGGTCTTTGTGACCCTCCCTACCTTGAAGCGAGGTCATAGGAGACAGGATGAAACGAGAGTTGACATGATCTGGATACTTGTAACCGAATGCAATCTTAGAATCTTCTTTGATCATCTTCATTATTTAGTAATACTTACATCTACATGAGCCCCGTACCGTTCAATACTTATCCTCCATGCACTGTCCCGGCTTTTAATCATCTTCATTATTTAGTAATACTTACATCTACATGAGCCCCGTACCGTTCAATACTTATCCTCCATGCACTGTCCCGGCTTATTCGTCCAGTTTCCGAATTTTCCAAGTCCCAATCATGCAAATGCAGCCATCTCTTTTAGTAAGACTCAAGTTTTCCCATTATTCCCAATGCAAAGTAATCCGTAACACCATTAAACAACCCGACCAAAAGAAAGTAAAGTCAACAGAGCTTGAGCTCATGAGCTCCCACTCCAAGACCACCCCTCGCCTCTGAACCACCTGCTTGGTCGAGGAAGGGAGTCGGCACGCGCGTAGGCAAAGCCAGGGAAGCCTTGAGTCCATGACTTCTTGTCGGTCTTAGCAGGAGTGATGGGTGCCGCAGTGGGCGCTGGCGCATCTCGTCGGCCGATATCTGCGCTGGCGCTGGCGCTTGCTGTAGAGCCTGATGCGGCTGCTGTACCGCTTGCGCGGAGTGGGCTGGTGACGTTGCTTGCGGGAATGAGTTGGACGATTGTGTTGTTTTTGTTGTCGTATGTTACTGCGAACATTGTGCCGTTGTTGTTGACCGCGTTGGCGATTGGTGCGGACGACGAGGATGTGCCTGTTGACAGTGGAGCTGAGGCGGATGATGACTTGCCAGTCGAAGCAGCAGCGCCGGCGGTGGCGTTGCGAGAGCCGCTGGTAGTGGTTTGGCCGGTACCCAGGGGCGCTTTAGCATCCTTGGTGCGAGTTGTAAAGCCAGCTGACACAGTCGAGTTACTACTGGGAGCAGCAGTGGCCTTAGCGATGGAGTTTGAGGCGTGCCGAGTAGAAGAAGCTCCGACTATTGCCCCACTGATACTCGACACCACACCAGTGCCTGTAGCTTGAGCAACACCAGACAAACTTGTGCCATTTGCAAAAGGTGCGATGGTCCCACTTGATGTGGTCTCAAGGGTCGCCTGAGCCGAGCCCGTGGAAGGCTCGTCCAAGACCACAAGCGTCATATTGCTGCCGAGGGGAATCTCGGTAGTTGAGGCTTTAGCTTTGTTGACAGTCGTCGACGGCACTGAAATGTAGAACTGGACCAGCATGGAAGTTGAGCTTTCCGGTGCGGCAGTAGTGCTATTGGCAAAGCGTGCGGTCGAAGATGCTGTAGCGTTGACAGCAGAGATGCCAGTCACTTGTACTGCAGTTCCAGTTGCCGCGACGCCCGCTCCTGTAGCCTTCGCTGTACCCATTGTACTGTTCGCAAATGGCGCCAGGGAAGAGGTTGTTGTTGAGTTAAAAGTCATAGTAGTCGCATTGCTCATGGATGTCGTAAGTTCAGTGGCGAAGACTGATTGTGATGTAGCCGTTGCGTCTTCAGCTGAAGTAGTAGTGTCCGGTGAGGCATCCCACCACCAGGGTCGATCAGGAGTTGTCGTGCTGACGACTGATGAGCTGAAGATTACTGTTGAGATACTCTCAGATGTCGTAGTAGTTGGTGGATACGCAGTATTACCCTCGACACTTGATGGCAAAGGCAGACTTGTGATGCTTGTCAAGAATGTCTTCTTCGTCGCGGATGTATTTGGCAACGAGGTGATTGGTGATGTGGTAGCCTCTTGTCTAGGCAAGACTGCTGCTTGGGCGGAGCCCAGCGCCAAGGCGATTGTGTTGAGGCGATGAATATGCATCTTTGCTTAGAGAGTCTTGGTGATGCGGATGGATGCGAGATTGAAGATGGAAAAGCCATGGCAAAGGATCCGCCCAGTTCTTGTACATACCTTCGACTCCCATGGGGAAGGCTGAGGATTGAAACTACGAGGGCTGGATGTAAACCATGTGTTTGTGCGCGAGTGTAGTTGCGAAGAGTGCGTGAGAGTGAAGGGAGAGACAAGTGGCTAGGGTCTGAGAACACCGATGTCCAATTTACCAATGACCCGCGCAAAAACGTATACGACGAAATCGATGTTGATGACTTCGGGAGACCAACACCCCGTAATCCATCGCCAGGAAACTGGATATATCGCCGCAGGTGCAGACATTGAGAGGTATTATACGCATGGATACATTCAACGCACCTTGTAGGGTGGTAACAAGCATTCTGCCATGGCTTGTCTGTGTCATTGCAGTGTCTTAAAGAAGAGGGAGGCCGGTGCGCTAGCTGTTGAGAATCACGTGGTGTCTCAGCCGCTCGAGCTAGTTGATGTCCGTGCGTAGATGTCCGGTGGCGAGGGAAACTGTTTCGAATAGACATGCTGTGCTGCTGACACCCAATACTGTAATATGAAGAACTGTCAATCGTTTGACATTCGAAAAATGTGGAGGGTCGGCCGTCTGGTGGCGAGTGTACCAACCTGGTAGAGCAAACAAAGGCCTAGCTCCGTCGCTATGGGCGGGTGATGTCTCAGTGCTGAGCAGCGAATACAGGAGTTTTTGTGCCCACACCAATGAGGTGCAATCGAAGCGCCACTTCATACCCTCGCAAGACCAAGATTATGTCAATGCCATGTTGGGATAATACTCCATTTGCCTCCACTCCCGCATGGCTGGATGTCAGACTCCGCTCTCACGTGGTCACAGGATTGTATGACTGAGACACGACTGATCCTTCTGCATCTCTGGAGAGTGGCAGTTGCTCTGGTGGCGAATTGCTATTATCTCGTGGGTAATGGCTCAAGTGCTTTTCGACTTGTTTGAATGCGGGTGTTTAGGCACCAAGCAGCCGTGGGCGTTCTAAAGCTCCAATACTAATGTTTCGCATGTGTTACTGCTTGATGGCCATTGAGCAAACCGCTGTCCAGATGGGTCTGTTTTCTTGGGGTCCTTGTGTCAGCCATAAGCTTGTTGTGTTGTAGATGCTCGTGGATCTCAGCTGGAGGCCTTTGCCTCAGTCATGCTAGGTAATACCAGTCAAAACACAGACCAGATGGACGGAGACAAAAGATACATGTAGATCGATTGAGCTGATCTAGTGATAGGACCCCAGCACAGAGATGCCGATGCGACAGTAGCCTGAGGAGAAAAATAGACTGATGAAGCTTGACCGACTCAAAACCGTTTCGTCGGTCCAAAAGTGGAAGCCCAGTGACACAGGGACGGATACCTGCAGGTACAGTGCAGCCAAGCGATTGCTGTGATACATTCTTCCAACTTGCTTCCTGAATGCCGCGGCTGTCGGTGTTGGGATCAGGCTCCGTGAGTCGTGAGTCGTGAGTGGTGAGTGTACACATCAGTTGAGGTGTTGTTGTTGCAGCAAGTATTGCAAGCAGCTCAGATTATTGGAGGGGCTCATCTGTAGAAACATTCACTTGCAATCAGTTCAAACTCGACGCTAGTGGGATGGCCAGAAAGCTTGGCTGTATCAGGAAGAGCCCAGAGACCAGGACGCAGCAAACCGGACGTCACTCGTCACACGCTCAGGCTCAGACATGCAAGCGGCACAGCCTTCAATCTGATTTCCTTGAGTCTTCTGTGCAGTGCTGCCCATCTCTTCGCCCAAGAGAAACTTCACTATTTTTTACTGCCCGATGGCTTCGCAAGCCTTACTGACTTCTCTTCAGCAGTGGGCATGCGTCCTCGTGCTCTTGACCAGCATCAGCGCCGCTGTCGCTCAAGACTGCTACTATCCAAATGGCGACCTTTCACCTAATGACAGTCCCTGCTCGGGCGAAGTCCAAGGTGCTTGTTGCCCCTTGAACTGGGAGTGTCTATCGAACGGCCTCTGCTACCTCGAGAGCGAAGACTATTACGAGCGCCACACATGTACGGATCAGAGCTGGAGCGACTCGAATTGCCCGAATTTGTGCACTTACAGTAGGTCAAGCTCGTGATAGTTGGGATCAAGAGACGGTCACTGACTGGTGAGCAGATGGTACCGCTGCTGGCAACGAGGCCATCCTACTCTGCGACCTCGACGACGAGGGTTCGTGGTGCTGCGATGCCAACCGGGTCTCTTTTGATTGCTGCACCAAGTCCGAGGCCACCACATTCTCAGCAGCATTTGGCACGCCAGTTGCAAAGATCTCGTCAGAACCGGGGCGCAAGTCCTCCATTTCTGCAAAGACTACCTCTTCGTCGAGCAGCGAAGGTATGAGATGAGACATTACCTTTCCCGCCAGAATAGACATTGATTCTCGATAGACGACCCGACCTCGACAACCAGCTCACCATCGAGCACCTCCGAGACTTCCAAGTCTATCCCGTCCTTCGCCTCCACCTCATCTACATCTCGTCCGCCATCATCAACAAGCACCGCCATCCTGACCACAATAACATCCAACTCCGACGGCCAAATCTCAACGCTAATCAGCACCACCGTCGTAATCACCGCCGGCTCCGCCGCCTCACCAACATCCACACCAACATCCGACACACCACACAAACGCAAACTCCCCGTCATCCTAGGCGTCAGCATCGGCGTCCCCCTCGGTCTGATAGCCGCCGTGATCGTCTTCTACATCTTCCGCCGCCACCAAAGATACAAAGCGAGCACCACACCCACAGCGCCAACACCGACGTCTACTTCCCCCCGACGCCACAAATCTGCCCACGACCTACTACGAGAAAGCAGAGCTCGACTCCCACCCCACGTCCGTGGCGGAGAAACCACAGCAGCAGCAAGCGCACAACGCCGCGAGCGAGCTGGAAGCCACCTCCCCCCTGTCCCCGACCCAGCCGTCGAGTTCCGTCTCCCCGCTCACGGTGAACCAGGAGGCTCGTTGGTCTGCTGTCTCTTCTTTGAGTCCTCGTTCCGATCGGAACACGAGCCTTGGTATCGGCACGCCGACAGCTCTTGGTTTGCAAGCTATCAGCCAGCAGCACTATGGCACTGGGCAGAGTTACTTGTACCGTCCTGTTTCTGCGCCAGAGGGCGCGAGTATTGGCGAGACGCATTACAGGCCTTACAGGCCGCCGGTGGAGCCGCAGCATGCTGCGGAGCTGGCGGGCAGTGAGGTCCGAGCAGGCGAGGGGTCTGGTCGTGGTGAGGGTCCAAGTGAGGTGCAGGATGGGCAGCAGGGTGACAAGAGGAGCGACGCGGATGGATGAGCATGAGGTGAGACATGGCACTGAGCCAAGCTACGGGCATCTTGCCTTGCGTTTACTTTTCGTCGAAGAAAGCGAAAGTCTTGTATGATTCACGAGAAGATTGAAAGCGGCAACGAGGCCAGTTTTGCAAAAATAACAAGGTCTAATTAATAATTGTTCTATCCCATCATCATCTACAATAGCACTGCCCACTTAACTGGCAGCAGCGACAGGCTTAGCAGCCTCCCCGTTCGCATTCCCATTAGCAGCCTCACCAGCCTTGCTGCGGTGCAAACTCTTCTCATCACCATCGAACTCCACACCTCTCACGAAAAGCTCACTCACACCCTCTAAGCCCGCCACGAAAATGCAAAGCACGCTTGCAATAACGAACATGCTAATACTCTCACCAATCTCCAACCACGACCCCTCATCCCTAACCTCGAAGAAGAATCTCAGTGTCAGGTAATCGCCAATGCCCATGACGACTGCGAAGAGACTGCCGCCGCGGAGACGGAGGCGTTTGGTGAGAATTCCCAAATTGGCGGAGACGAGGGCGAAGGGAGCGAGGAGTTTCAGGACCAGCAGGGCGCCTTGCGAGAAGGGGTCGAAGACGGGGAGGAGGCGGTTGACGGCGTCGAGGGAGAAGGAGGAGACGGATGCGATGTTGCCAGTGCTGAAGAAGGCGGATTGCAGCAGGAAGAGGAAGAAGAGGCAGATGCGCGCATCGGAGAGGGTGAGGGAGCGATAGTCACCGGATTGGAGGGCGCGGTCGCGGGTCTTGGCTGCGGAGGCGGCGGCTGAGAGTGGGTCGGCGAGATCGGATTTGATGGATGAGGTTGTTTCTTTCGGGTGTGAGACTGCAGTTGGAGCTGAGAAGGTTTGGTGAATGCGATGCTCAAGGCGGACCCAGCTCAGAAGGGTGATGGCGATTGCCAAGTAGAAAAGACCTTCGTAGGAGATGGTGAGGATGACGAAGAGAGGGCCAAAAGCGAGGAATGTAATGACAAGACGGTGAAGGTAGTGGTCCTGAGGTTGAAGAGCATGCAGGAAGGGCACCACAAGTGATGCGACAAGGGTTATCCAGCCCACAACCTGAGCACCAAGAGGCAAGCCCTGTTTCGCCTGCAGAGAGGCAACGCTGGTCCGCGTAACCAGCATGGAAAGAGCGACGAGACCGACCTGCACACCCATGATGGTACGTGAGATGCCATCGACCTTGTTTGAGGCCAGCCCATCTTTCGAAGAGGCGGTCTGAGCGAGCAGGCTTTTCTCCAGCAGAATGTAAAGGACGCCGACTGTCAAAATGAGTGTACCGCCTAGAAAGATGAGGTTGGCGTCTTCGACCTTCATGGCAGGTAGGAGCGTGAAGATGCTCATAGCGACGCACGAGCATGCCCAGGTGCCGCAAAGAATTGAGTTCTTCTTAACGAACGCTTGACCATAGAATAGAGGCCAGATTGTGGCAAGGAGGTAGCAGACCGTGTAGACTTCGCGATGATAGTAGCTTTGTACCTATAAATGACAGCGTTAGTAAACTTCAGATACCGTAATGGCGCCAGCGACTTACCATGACCTCCAAGCTGCCGATATACATTGCAAGGTTCAAACCGAACTTCATCGCATCACTGTTACCAAATTTGGCAAACATCTTCCTCTTTCCCTCGATCAACGCCTGACGTCTGACAGATACCTCTTCCCAGAACATGATCGGGAAGAATGCGTAGGCGTAGTACTGGGGAGGCGAGGAACGGGCAAAGAGGAAACTGTAGAGCGCAACTAGTGCTGACCCCCAGGCAAGCATGCTGGTGGAGGTACGCGATGCCTGAATTTTGCCACCCAGCATGTGCAAATCGATTGCGCTAGTGAAGGCGAAAGCGATCCATCCGATGTAGCCTGCAGTGATCAATGCCCTCAAGAACAGCCAATCGTAGGTCTGGAGGTAGCGAAGACCCTGCAGAGCGAGTTGGATGAGTTCATCTGAGCTCTTAATAGCTTGTTCGTACTGGCCGTTGTTGATGTGCTGCTCGATGAGTGAGAGACGGTGATCGACGTCCTGTTCGGTCGTCGCGAACCCGTGATAGGGTCTGTAGCGGAACTCGGTAGCTTTCTTCTGCTCCTCCTTGATGCGGTACATCTCAAGGATTTGACGTGCATTGACAAGCATGGCCTTGGCCTTCTCCTTGTCATCGACATCCACAAATGACAATGGCAGCTCGCCGACAGAGTTGACTGGGTATTCCAACCCAACCAGATACGCCATCAAGGTAGCAATGTCAGCCTGCGCGACGTCGTGGCGCTGGACGTGATCAAGATGCCAATCGCTCGAGAAGCCGTCTTCATGACCGGGAGCCTTGCCACTAGTGACGGTCACTGGTTTTGAAACACCAGATCCCCAAGCAATGAGAGGTGTTCGCGTGTTATCCGGATGTCCATCTCCATGACTTCCCCAATCGCTCATACCATGGTCCGCAGTGAAGACGAAAGCAGTATCGTCGTCTCCATAGAAATTGTTGATCAACTCCGTGATCTCCCTGACTCCCTCGTCCACGATCTTGATGTTATGCAGATACTCTTTCGAATAAGGCCTATACGAATGGCCAGTCGTGTCCAATCCCAGCAAGTGCAGAAAGAAGACCAGCTTATCCTGCCTCAATCGCGCATCGAGCTCAGGATCCGTCTCAGCATCCTTGAAAAGCTGCTTCACGCAATCAAAGACCCAATAATCAAGCTCCGTGGCATCCTTGCTGAAGTCCTCCAGCTCAGTGCCGTACGTGAAGTCCTCAACTCTCCCAGGAACAGCGCCCGTGCTGAACATGGGCAGAATGTCATGACTTCCCCAACTCCATGTATGCCTGCTCCTGTTGAAGACGCTGTCGAAGTTGACCGGGTTGAGCTTCCATCCGGTCGTTACCGCAGAAACATCCTCGTACAAGCCCGCGATCAAGGCGACGTGGCCGGGGCGGGATTCGGTCGGGACACGGGTATGAGACACGCCAAAGTGCCATGTTCCAGGACTCTAGAACGTAGGAAAGGCGCCAATGGGCGTGGTTCGAGAGAGGCGGAATCGTTGGCGGCGGAGGGCGAAGGGTCTGGGAAGTATTGGAAGGCCTTGTCTGCGCGCAGTCCGTCACCTGAACATTTGTCAGCCTACGATCATGATACTCTTTTAACAGGTTACGAGTGCCTACACACCGACATACAGCACCAATCGTTTGGCAGGAGGCTCAGGCGTATCGACGCCAAAGGCCCGCATGCCCGTCACGATTGGGCTGACAAAGTAAATGTCGAAGATGGAGAAGACATAGACAAGGTGGAAGACGACGGCCAGGCCGAGGAAGCCCATACGCCCGAGCCGCGCCATGGTTGAACGAACGAGAGCGAAGGTGTCGTGGGATGCACGCCACGACTGAGTAATGCCTTGGGCCAGAGTCTACGGTTGGCCTTCAAGGTGCTCTCGCTCCCTGAGCCGCCGACAAGTCCACAGCTAAACTTCCACCTTTCCCCAGAACGCGTCCTGCAGGAGCGATGCACGGCCGCGAACGTTAGATTGATTAGATAAGATAGTCTCTGTAACTATACTATATAAAAGTATCTTGATACACAACACATATATACAAATCGGTGTCTGAAGAACTGAAGATGTCAGCTGTCTCGTGGTCGGCTCGAGCAATGGACTTTGAAAGCTGCAGTTGCAACATTCATGAGCTAGGAAAGTGATGACATCGTCCAACGCTCTCCTGATCACCACGCCTGGTAAATCCAACACTCATTCAGCAATCTACACATTTCTTCAATGAATCATGATCATCATGTGGCGTACAATTGAATCAACAACAATTTTTGATTGCTGCAGCTCTCACCGGCCCGCCTTCCAGAGGTGGCGCTTGTATGAAGCATGTCTGAGGATATAGGGGATATCTGCCGGCCACAAAGCCCTTCAGCTGTCTGTCTTTGGACAGGCGTGCACAACGACGCCAAGGCGGTTGCATCGATGCAACACCCGGTAATCGTGTCCATCTTCAGATTGCCGCCTGCACGATGCCATATTGCCATATCGCCATATCGAAAGGTCGTATCTCGCTGAACGCTGCCTGGATCCGTGAGCCGGCATGCAAGATCGCCCCAGATGTATCCCGCGTGCTTTTTGCGTGGCACGCGCGACCCGCCTCCATGGACATGGCTAAGGAGGGAAACACTGTATCGAGATGGGCAATCCCGCGACATCAGGCGAGGACCCGATCCTTGGGCGTTTGGAGCTGCTTGCTCGTATGATGGCGCGGTCTTGGGCGGAGCTGCCAACCAAATCGCCCCGAACGACGCTGCGGACAAGCACTCAAAATCGGTACCTGCATGACACTGCGAACACAGCATATGTGGAAAGCCTGTCAATCAGCTGTCGTGAGACTTCTCAAGGACTTCATCTCGTCATGAAGGCCGGACTATGGATTCGATCTCCGAATCTAGATTTGGTCGATGGCGCGAGGACAGACGGAGCCATCGTACCGCAGCTCGCGGCAGGCGCTCAGCTGCTTTCAGCCATCGTTACGCCATGCGATCAGCAGTGCGGCGTACACAGTTGCGTGGACACGCCGAACGAGGTGGCGATGGGGCGTGGGATGTCGTGCAGCCGTGCCTATTCGGCTGGGCAAACCGAGCCAGACTTGAAGAACCGAAGACGCGGGTAGGGATCTAGAGTGTAATCTGACAGCTCGTAAAGTAATACTGATCAGACTGCCTGAGTATGCCGCAGCAAGGGCAAGATAGATGACGGGCCGCGAGCGGACGGCGCCTGGCAAGGTCGATCGCTTCTCCCTTGCAGCTGAGGTCATCAAATGCCATGTCGCAGGAAGATCAATCTTGATCTGTGCCCGCACTGCCCGCTCTGCAGACGACGGGGATGAGAGGCGTGCACTTCCTGAAAGCGGCGAGCGAGCAAGGGAGTGCATCGGCTAGGCCGGGCAGATGATGCAGCCGTCCGGCCACGCGATCCTTAATGCGATCCTTGATACGATCTGTGAGATTGGCTGTGTTGGAAGAAGACGCCGCTTGGCATCCTCCATGGCCGCTTCCAGGATTCCTCTCACGTAGAATCGAGGTAGAGTGGCGTGCCACAAGGTCTCTGTTTAGGAGTCGTCAAGCCATGCCTTGTGACCGAACTGATAGCGCCATAATGCGGCTACCGAGATTTGGAATAGAGTTGCTGGGTCACATACCAGAACCCGCCGTGCCGGTAAAGGAGATCCTCGGTGTTCAGGGATTTGGGGTGATGGGGATGCGCGGGCCACGGGCGGGTCGGATCTATCATGCGTGTGCATCAATCTAAGTAGTAAGTGCACATCAGCTTGGAGCATGCCCCTGTCGCTCACATCCTCCTCCCCTAACTATGAACAACAATATCCCACGCCTGGGCATCGACGTGAAATCGCGAGTGGGGGTGTTTCGCAGTTGCTCGGACAGATGGGAGGCCTCGCCACATGAAGACAAGTAGCAGGCATGAACAGGTCGTCCAGCAAGCAAACCCATATCGCAATTGCCTTCGCTAACAATAGCATCGCCGGCTCCCTCCCAAAGACGTGATGATTACTCGGTGGCCCTCTGGCCCTGTATCGATCGACACCGACCGACCGGTTCGGCTGTGCGCAAGCGAACGACGCCAGCAGATCCCAGACCATCGTGATGAGAGCCCGACGCAGTGGGCCTTTTCCGGAGCCCGATCGTGACATCTACCCACGCTCTCATCTTCCCATCGCGAGCACCCGCGGCCAATCGTTTCAACCCGATCGAGAAGCCCTACTCAGCTTGGTCTCGTCCTGCGCGCGTGCGAATCTGCAGCTGTCTCTGGGAGTATGTTCTTTGGCCACTAGACAGGGGCGTAGCACCCTTTCGGCAACGCTGGTTAAACATGATCCTGGAATAGTCCATCATGTAGAACACGCCCTCTACCCTGGCGCCGCCCATCCGTCCTCCCCGGTGGACGCGCTAGTAAGTGACGGATTTCAATGTATGCCTTCATGTCTTGACAATTTCTAGTATCCAATGTCCCGAAGCGGCAGAGTGTTGATTCAGTTTGTAGATACTTAAGTCATCTGGGAACGCTCCCCATAAGCCCCCGAAAAAAATCCATCCTCGTTCTTCTCCAAGAAGTCTTCGCATTGTTGGCCTTAATCCCCATCATCATCCTTCGACGAACCCAACCAAGTGGACCGCTACCCTCTTGAACGCAAGGACAAAGCTTACTGTATCCACTGCAAAAGCCCATTTGTGAGCCCATACCAACTGCAGTGCATTCTCATATTAGAGACTGTTGATCCTTTCTGAAACGCCAGCTAACCGGTCTGCAGCAGAATCCAGCACCAGAGAGTGGCTCTTGAACCCACTCACAGAGCTCCGGAGATCTCACAACTCTAAAGTCGTCCAGCATCATCCCGGCATCACGGTATTGCATTGCACCACAAGATGGCTGCGGAAGGGACTCCAAGGACCTACCTCTACGACAGCCATGGCCCTCGAGCCGTGAACGCGGGAACAACACGCGGCTCTTCTCGCAGACAACTCAAGGACACCACAGGAGAAGACCGGGACTCCAAACGCACTCACAGAAGCTCCGGCCACAAGTCATCATCCAAGTCTGACTCTGGCCACAGACGAAAATCTTCCAGCTCCCAACCAAGCACCAAAGCTCCAACACGACCAACTTGGGAACTCGACGTCATCGGTCAACCTCACAGAGTGGTCCCTCTCGGTATGGAAGTTGAAGCTTCCGTCATGGTCAGCCTACGCTTCCCTACCGCAGATCGAGCCTCCGAAGGCGCCAACGTCGACACCTCTCGACTGGTAGCCATCACCTCGCTCGTAGCCGATACTCGCAGCGGCGAGCGCGTACCAGTCGAATCCAACCTGTTGGCAGGACAGAAGCTGTTCGACTCGGTGCATGAGATTCCCCTGGAGCACGTTGAGACCATGGAGCGCAACCAGCCTAGCCGTGTCGTCTTGGGCTACTTCACCTTCTCTGGTTTACTCATTCGCCAGGCCGGCACGTATCGCCTTCGCACCACTCTGCTTCAGATGGCTGGCTCTGGGGCTTCCCAGCAAGGAGGGACGGCGGTGCTTGCTGTTGACAGCGAGCCGATCAAGGTTGAGCGACGACCGATTAATACACAACGTGCTCCTTTGCGTGCGCATGTCTAGAAAGCACTTGTCCAGTTTTGATACTGTTTCGGTGTCGGATTGAATTTTCATTGCCAGGGTTTGGCGTTCGGACATATGATACCAAGGAGGACAGATGTACGATGGTGAGGGGGAACGAGGCGTTCAGGTTTATTAGCTTTTTCTTGCACTTTTCTTTTTCGATTTGAGCGATACTTTGAGGCCCTACAGTACTCCTTATGTATCAACAGACCTGTTGCTCGGTTTATTAGATAGCAATGAGATGACTAAGCTTCGGCACAGACTCTTCGAAATGGAGTCGTTCATGCCACGGTGTCAGTCTTGCTACCCAAGAGTACAATCTTGTAGGGCAATTACCTGTCTCGACGTCTTATCGAACCATCTTACAACATGCCAAAGGGATTTTCCACCAGATCATGGAGGCAGCGACCGCGCCGATATCTCCGACTGATTCAAGTGGTCTGTGCGGCGGATCACGTGTGCTCCGCCCAGGCTGCTTGTCAACTCCTCGCGCGTCTTCCAGCGGAGCTTCATTCTTCTCAAAAGAAAGGAGAACCGCGCTACTTTCTGCTCGGCATCTGCGAATAGAGTGGACATTCACTTGATATATTCGACTCCAGGAGAAAGCTGTAAGCCGATCTTTAGACGACGAAGAGTGGGAGCCTTGTGCTGCCAAGGCTCCGCGCCTACGTGGTTTCCCGCCAGAACACGACGCGACCTTGCCATTGACTAAATCATCAACAACATCACCCTGCCCATCGACTTCATCTCGTTGCCACTCTAGGTAGGTCGATTTTGACCTGCAATAACATTTTGACGCGTTTTCTGAGAACGGAGGTCAGCCATCATGCCTACCGCTCTGCCAGACGCCGTAATGGCGCAAATCCATAATCATCTCTTCGTACTGGAGCACGACGTGCCAACGACTGCTAAAGAGTTCAACGTGAGTGAGCGTGCAGTACGTAAATGGAGACAGAACTGGCAGATTTTTGGACTCCCCAGGCCACCACAGAACAATACCGCGAAGAAAGGCCGGCCCAGGACCTTCACCGAGGAAGAAGAGGAGGCTCTACTTGAGTATCTCCAAGAAAATAAAGACGCCAGTCTCGACGCCATGAGCAAGTTTCTGACCGACAAGTTCAACAAGAAAGCGGCGATCAGCACCATTTGGGATATTCTCCATCGTCATGGTTGGTCTCGGACCGAGGCGGAGAATTATCTAACGCCCCATCGAACCATCTTTTTCTGGGAATGGGATAAGCCAAATGGGATCAAACCGCTCCGAGCATTCGTCCAAGCTCACAAAGACGAAGAATGGTGCCCAGCCCAGGCTCAAGCTTATCGATGGATTCAGCAAAGAACCGAAGCTCTGAAGCAAGGTCGGCAGTCCCCCACCAGAGCACCAGGACCGCAGAAACCTGTTGGTAGGCCGAGGAAGGAAATGGATGCACTCCTTGACGACGAAAGCGGCGGACCTCGAGCTCTCGGCAAAGCAGACCGCAAGAGGCTCTTGGAGGAAGCTGGTATCTCACCTGCGACGTACTACAGACGACTAAAGGAGCGACAACAGAAGCACCCACAGGAGCTGCCACAGGAAGTGGAAATGCCCACTACCCCTACGCCAGCACAGTCAGTGGAAAATGCAATCCAGCCAGGTCTTGGAAGTGAACCAATTCCACCTCCTCCTGCGCCGCCAGCATATTCTCACGTTGCTCCGATTGAACCTTCCAGCACCATCGACATGCTAAGCAACGTGGAAGTCCGCGACGCAACGCCGAGCGACGCACCTGCGATTGCAGAAATCTACACGCACTACGTCAACACATCAATCGCAACGCTTGCCGAAAAGGCTCCTTCTCTTGCCCAAACTGCCGCGCAGATACAACAGACACGCTCCGCAAACGTTGATCTTCCGTACGTTGTCGCCACAGTCACTCCGACTGGACCCGTATGTGGCTACGCTTACGCTGCGCCGTGGAACGATCGCGCCGGCTATCGTCCGGCAGCCGCAAACAGCGTCTATGTCCATCCTGACGCCAAGGGAAGAGGCATTGGCCGGCGTTTGCTCGAGGCTCTGATCCAGCGGTTGCTACTTGGGAGTTCCAAGGCGCAGCTTTTGGCCGCGATGTCAGTGTCGCCAGGTCAGGCAATTGAGACGATTGCCACTGGGCGTTTGCATGCCAGGATGGGATTCAAATGCGTCGGCAGGTTAGAGAGGGTGGGCTTCAAGTTTGGGGAAGTTGTCGACGTGGTGACTATGCAGCTGGATCTTGAGGCGTTGAGACACGCGCAACAGCAGCCATGAGACGAACGAGGTTGATCATGTTGCGCAGGATTGGAGAACGATTGATGCAGGGCGGTATGATGGACGGGTTTGAACAGGACCACAACATCATCACGCCAGTGGCTTGAGTCGATCGAGATGTGGCAACGCCTCAACCGCAGCATCCGTTATACGAGAAGTCACAGAGGATTGTCGTTATCCCAAAGAGTACAACTACTCTCGATGCGTCTTTGTATTGTAAGGAGAGTTTCAGCATAATCAGGCAACTATAAGTTTGTTCAAGAAGTCAACGCAGGACCTGACATCAAAGCGTCCGAGGCTTGTCCTCGACCTTCACCACTGTCCAGACGTCCACATCATCAATTCCCATCCTACAGAAATAGCATGAATCGCCCGCATTGTGCTTGTTCACGAGGCTTGCATATGCGTTCGAAGCAACAGCAATACGTGAAGCTTATACCGTATTCTGTGACCAGAGAAAGCAGTGTAGGCATTTAAAAAGCCATCAGATAAGCCCTTTCGCCTTTCGATCTAAAGACATGAATCTAGAACAACCGTTGCAGCTGAAGTCAGAACCGAACAACGGCTGCCACCAGATCAGCGCAAACACGCGCTTTGATCGCTGTAACATTCGCGCTCACAGCAGTGCCACAGCCTCAAGCAGTTCCAGCCGACAGTATGAAGTGATAGCTTGTCAAAGTCGGTCTCGCCCACGTGCGTTTTCTCTGGTACCGAGCAAAAGTCTCCCCGTGCGAAGCTCGCAAAGCACTGGCATCTCCCGGAACTTTCACGATCGCGCGAACAACAGATACGCGAGGCTGAAAAAGCCTCGATCGAAGAGAAGGAACATTGAATTTAGCCAGCGTGGAAAAAGACAAAATGGCACCCTACCGGCTCCCCAGGTTTGAAGTCCGTAAACAAAAGTTCCTAGAGACAACAACACACCTGTCTAGAATACTGTATCAGTACACCCTGTGTACAAAGAAGCGAGACGACCCCCGCTTTGTTCCAGGCCGACCGCTCTGACACCTCTCGAAAGAGGATTCAGGAAAAGACGCGCACACTCTCACGCCTCTCCAGCCCCAGAAAGCATCGAGGACCCGTCTCCGTGCTGACCTGGGACGATGTTGGTGAGAGAAAGCTGACGCCCCGTTGGCCACAATCACATTTTCCTGCGCGAAGCGCTTCGCATAACTGCTACTTGCTACATGTAACTGCAACAGCGGGCGCTCCTGGCCTGAAACGGCAACTGGGTAAGCTGCAAAGGCGATCACAAACGATCGAAAGAACCGCGAACCAGAGAATCGCAAAAGGCTCTCCCACCGAGCGCCCGCGCGCCGGGAGAGAGGATTGCCTGCTCTTAACCTGGGCCAGTCAAGTGGCCCAACCCAAGAAAAAGCCAACATGCCGACCGCGCCGAACACATGCATAATCTGAAACGCGCCTTCGCGCGCAAAACGCAAAAAAGAGCAGTTTGGCTCTACTTTCTTCCTTCCACGCCGCGGCAGGATTTGGATCGTCGCTTGTTGTTGTTTGCATGCTTTTCGCCGCTCCAGTAGTTAAAGGTTGCTTGCCTTAAGAAGTTTACCCGCCGGCGGGCGACGCTGCTGCTTGCTTGCTTTCCTGCGGTCAGCATCCTGATCGACTTCTTTGTGTTCGCGCGGTCCTCTCTGTTTCGCTGGGTTTGGATGGTGAGGCCGCGGGGATCTGCGGCGCGGTGTAGCCTATGGCTTTCGTTGCGCGCCGGGGCGCCGATGTCGTTTGCGGTTTTGTTTGGATTGAGGATTTTCTTGTTGCAGCCCCCTCCCTCTCAGACTAGGGATTGAGTGAAGGATCCTGACGGGCTTTGGATCGTTGGGTACGAACTTCAACCCGCCGGGCCATGCAGGTGGAGGTCTTACTTTCGCAAGTCGCTACCTTGCCCACTACCTACCGCTTTGTCTTTTGGTGGGGTTGTATCGCATCCTCAAAGTGAGAAGAACAAAGCGGATAAACAGGAGGGCCCCTCCTCAAGTGCTTACGGTTCGGCTTTTGCCGATCTTCCTCAGAGCTCTCGAGAGGATGTGATGAGTGCGTGCGGTTGGATTGGAAAAGCATTCGACGAGTCGAGAAGCACGGAGATGTCAGGGTGTGTGTCCCTCTTCTTGTTGCGTTTGCTGTGCGGGGTCGTCGGTCCCAGAAGTGTGGGGGACGACGACAGGCGAGGAAAAAGTCTTGGTCCGGCAGAGGCCAGAGATTCTCCCCAGCGATGCGCGAAGAGGTGTGGTTGCACGTACGCGAGGAAGAGGGTGTGGGATTTCCTGGGAGACGGGTGGTGCAGTGCTTAATGCAGTAGTGTCCATCCACGGCGGGGCAGACGGAGCGGACGGCGACGTGCAGATTGATGAGCAGCTTTTGCGATTTTTTCTCGGCTTGGCCTTCATGCCTCGGAATGTGCACCTGGTCTTGTTGGTTGCCGTGGCGTGGGATGTCGCATGCAGATTTCTCATGCGGGCGGGCGTGCGCTCTGCGTGGCTGTCACGGGGCGGGCATAAACGCACGCAGAGAGGGAGGTGCGTGTGCAGATGGGATACATGTACAAATGTACTTGCGAAGATTGCTTGATGCGTGATGCAGGAGACGTACGCGAATTCGGAGATTGCACTGGTGGCAGGGACGGGAATGGGGACTTGGGTAGAGTGATAGATCAATAGATTCTGTCTGATACATGCATGCGCGACTGGTCCTATGATATGCAATCAAACAAATGATGGAAATGCGCCGAATTTCTTTCCTGCCGTTTGCCTGTCTTTCAAGCGACTGTGTGCGATGGGTATCAATGTCGTGCCACACCGCCGTAAACGCCGCCATGCATTTTTTTGTCTGCCTGGAATTCCTGAAGTTGAGATATGAAAAATGATAGTTCGCTGTACCATCGAGTTCGGCCTTGCCGTAGAGTGCCTCCAATGGAATCGTGTGGTAATGAAGAACTTGAAAATTCGCCATGAGCCGTAAGGCGTTGCATCTCGCTGATAGATGTCCACGAGGCGCCTCTTGGGCGGTATGCGGCGGTAGCTGCGGAGTGAGCCCGTGGCCATGGTCTGACGGGTTCAAGATATGCACCAGCATCGTAAATGACGAGTTGGCTCGTTCTTTGCCGACTGAAGCCGCAAATTGCGACGGCGGAACAGATGGAACGACGTCCGCCTGGTGTTGACAAAACTGACTTAAGAGTCGAAGTCTCTCATCGTTCAGATCGGCAAGCCCCGCTCAGTCTTGAAAAGCTCAAGTGCGAGTGTTGGGGTGTCCTTGATGACAGCATAGACGTCCTGCGTCGTAGCAAGTGCTGGGTGGCTGCGGAATGCCTGAAGGACCACATCGCGAAGACCGCGGTCGGAGTCGATGGTCGAAGAGTAGACCTCCTCGATGGCATCGGCGAACTCGGAAGAGTCGTAGTAGCAGGCCATGGCCATCTCGAATTTGCTCTGAGCCAAATCCTTGAGAGATGGGATATCGTACTTCTCGGCAAGGGCGTAAACGCGGGTGTGGAGCAAGAGGTGAGATTCCTCTTCGCCAACCTCCTCGTCTTCGTCGTATGACTCGTAGTCGCTGTTGGCCTCCGACTCATACGGAGATTGTTGTTGACGGGTCCTGGCAGGCGAACGCGGAGAACGCGGGCTCTTGGCCTTCTTCTTGAATTGAGAGACGTCGGTGTTGATGGAGATGGCGGAGTCGGGCGGGCTCATTGGGGAAGCGACTTGGGGCTCAGGCGCGCAGTATCCAGCTTGTGAGAGGAGAGGGTCTTCGATTTGAGAGACGTCGAATTTCTTTGGCAGTCTGCGACGCTGCTCGGCGAGTTGTCTGTGACGGAACACGCTTGATGCCTCGCGGTCTGTGTCATCGTTGAGGTAGTCCAGGTGGTAGAAAACTGGTCAGGCATGTGTCAGTAAATGCAGCTTGATGCGTGCGACATACTGCAGGTACGTCGCGACCGCATATAAGAGAACGAGTCGACTTACAGTGAATCATTTGCTCGACGGCATCCTCGTCATCTTCGCTCAGATCGATGACGCCAGTGTCAGCTTCACGAAAACGATTGCTGCATGCACCGTCGAAGAAGCCGCTGCGGGAGCACAAGATAGCCTTGTGGACAGACCATTGGCGGTAGTTGCAGGTGACGGTAAGATCAGAGTATTTCCCACCGAGGTGAAGTCTGTTACGCATGTAAGTACGGCCCATGATGGAGATTTCTTGCACCAAATGCAATTGCGTGGTGCGGAAAGCGACAATTGAGAGGGCGCGCGGGAGGATACTGACGTCGACAAAGCACTCATCAACTCATTATGAGGATTGTTGCGTGTGGTGGAGGCCATTGCGCCGGCGAACACTCGCGCGCAATTCGACAGAGGGGAGCCGAAGTTGCAGGCCCGGACTGGTAGGAGCAGCCGGCTCGGGGATCGTCAGACGTATAACGGGCGTGGAGGGAGCCGCAGCAGGGGTGTGCGTGGTGTTAATATAAGGCGAGGTTGTTGAATGGAAATAATGTCTTTCGAGAACAGGGTCGTGTTGTTGACGGTTGACGGTTGATGGTGGTAGCAGCGTGGTATAAGTCTTCAGACAAGAACCAAAGCTTTAGTGAGGAGGGCACCGGGACCTGTGATATAGGATCAGCAGGCCTGGTGACGAAGACAGCAGGCGAAGAGCTTTGGCCTGCCCTTGATGGCGACAGTTGGGCTAGGCCTGCAGCTCGGGCGTGACCTTGAAACCGAGCACCCAAGCAGTAGACGGGCGACGACAGCGACGGCGACCGGCCTCGCTGCAGTCTGGCTCTCTGCTGAGTGGTCGCTGGCGGTGCCCTGCCTGCGCAGCCGCGTCAGTGCACTTGGCGCTAGAACGGCGGCGTGGCGCAAACAGCACGTGGATCCGGCACACTGGCGAGATGCTTGTCCCTTTCCTTTGCGGGCGATCGAGAGATTGCCGACGCCCTTGGGCTGAAGATGGTCTAGAGGCCACCACCAGGCGCCCGGGGTAGCGACCTGGGCGAACGCCTCACGACAGTCGAGACAGTGGAGGCAATGGGATGTGCCGGCCTGTGAGTCTGTGACTCTACCACGAACAATGCTGTGGTCGTTCGGAAGACAGGCTTGATGCGTCTGGAACCAACCGCGCGCAATCGCCCGGCGAGTCTGCAGTGCGAGATTGCTTCTGTGGAAAGGATGGGAGACCGCCGGACGCTGATCCGGTGCAAAGCCTGCGAGTCAAGCTCTGAAAAGAAATTGCTGCTGCAAGTGGTGTTCCGCGCCGACGAGGCACGACAAGAGCCGAATTACTTCTTATACATACCCCACCATAGAACGACCGGTCGCACGCCTGAGAACAGCAGCTCAGCAGCTTGCCACCAGGCGTCGTAATGCTGGCCTATACCACACATCCTCCCCGTCATTCCTGTGTGCCTCGACGGGCTGCCTGCCCTACCACAGCGTTGAAGAGGCGTGGGAATCATAGTATTGGGAGTGATAAGAGACCTGCCGAAACTTACAGAACCCCGAACGCCCGGCTGACACCTGGCTCTCGGGGCGTCAAGGCGCGTGTTCTGAGACACCACACATGTCTCCATCTGCTGTGGCAATGGCTTTACCCGCGGCCATTGGGCAGATGCTCGCCGCGCCTCAGGAACGGTGTAGACCAGGCGCCGTGGTACCTGCTGTGACGACGGCGCGGACGCGTGTGTCGAACGGCCGGACCATGGGATAGATGCAATTCGAGATGCATTCACAGCGATACAGCATTATTGATGAATCGTTTGGCATGGCCGCACAACATCTCGACATGCACGTCCACGACGTCGTCGTTGTTGCTTCGGGCATACAAACAAACATGCACGTCGACTGAGTCGCGACATAAGATTGCTAGCCTTGTAGCCCTGTCGAATATCACGACGCGCGGGACCAGGGGGATTAAGACTCTCGATCGAGTGACTGGTATGGGTCCTTATTCCATCATTGCACAGCAGTAGTCTCAGTTGACCCCAGGAAAACCCTGAACGCCGACAACTGACACAAGCGCCGGAGGAGCATCAGCCAGAATCCCTCGAGGACGGCATGTCGGTCGCCGACCTCACCGGCTCGCCGGTCGCAAGGTGAAACAGTACGTCAGCGCGTGTTCGTTTGTTGATTCATACCAAAATTTTCATCTGAGAGTGTGTTATTCTGGCGTAGACCGTCTCGGTCTCCGCCAACAGAGATAGTTTTCATCCTGCTGCGCCTTCTGAGCCGGACATTCGCTAAGACGGCAATGCCGGTCTTGGTATCTCGACCACGCGAGCAAGGCCGTTGCCAACAGTTTGCTAAAGCCAATATTGCAATTTGTTGATGTCTGCTCCGCGCTCAAGGCGGCGAGGGCAGTTCCAATAGAGCAGCACAGGCAGCATTCGATTGCCAAGTGCGGCGAGAGGGCCCGGACTGCGAAATAAGCTCGATAGGGTCGGACGAGCGCAGGCCATCACGCTAGAAGCTTTTCCTACCCATCCTGAGCCCACAACTTTGAATGAAAGAATGAAGTAGTCTCGCCCTTTGACTGCCAACATCCCAGCTGCAAAATCAAGCCGCTGGAAGCAGTCGTACTTCGGTACTCCCATCATCCCGGTCGCGCGAACATCCAGGCTTCCAGCCGCGACGCCTATCATCTCCGAAGCAGCTATTGCAAACCTGCAATTCGCCCTGCCCCGCGGCCCGCACATGCACTTTGCTGTAGGATCTTTGATCGAGCAGGATGCATCTGCGCCGCGCGCGTTTCAGCGAAACAAAGAAACGTGGTAGGTGTACGGGTCCAACGCCTGTCAGCATGATGGATGGAGTGTTGTCGAGTGGATGTTGCGCATCTTACACGGCGTGCCATTGCCTGCAGTGATCTGTGTCGGGGAGACAATCTCCGCGCCAATCTCTGGCATGGGCCCGCCATCTGAGCCGATACCAGGCTTCACCCTGTCGAGCGTGTACTGCCTACCTGCCTTTGTTCCTGCGGTTGGATTATTTCAGTCGAGCACATGCAGTGAGATCTTTGAATCAAGTGGCGGCTGCTCAGCCAGCCAAGTCTCGATGGCTCGAATGCTTCTTTTTCATGCGTGTCACTGGTTCCCAGCGCGACCAGAATTACTGACGGCGATATTTTGACGATGTCGTATCAATAAGCATTCAGCACATGTTGACCGCTAGCTTGCGTTCTCTGACGGACACATGCATATATACCAAGAGGCATACGCACGCCAACACGTATAGGCGTGCGTACTCGATACTGAGATTATGTTGTGCTTTCTATTCCTGCGTGTTCCTCAAAAAAGCGCTGTTGACGTACACTGTATTCGTGGCCGTTGTCGAACAGCAGTGTAACTGACGATGATGAGATTCCGGCGGTGGCATACCGTGGGACACATGGCAAAGTTTGAGAGATCATCGTCAATATTGCGTTTTACGTCGGTCACGACCGGTCGTTCAATTTCGTATCCAGACAACTCTTTGCGAGCAGTCAGAATTTCTTGTAATGTGCGAGATCGCGTGATGCTGTTTCTTCGGTATCATCCGATATGTCGTGTATGTCTGGTGGCGAGGGCGCATGAATCGACGTCGCGATGTTTTCTCTGTTCCATATATGTTATTCACGTGGATTCACACTTCTCGTGATATATTCGTGGGCAACTTTTGCCGGCGAAGACTCAAAACAGAAATGTTCATGAAGTCAATGTTATTATTGCTTGTGAACGAAGACGGTTATCGTGTGGGCGTAGAGCGAGATCCAGATTCAAGCCTGAGGCATCTATACGGTGGTGGGGAAAGCGTCGTGACGTTTGCGCCTTACCTGACATCAGAAAGGCAAAGTGAAGGACAACAATCATTTGCTGGACCTCAACTAAAAATACCATCTTCCATACATTACCTCCGGAAATCCTCTTGAAATTACTTTTTGCTGCCGTGCTACCTTGACGATGGCCAACGATTTCAAGCTTTCGGCAATACTACGTGGCCACGAGGAGGATGTGAGTATCATGTGATTTCCATCGAGGTGGTATACGCCCGACGAGATTTGGCTCTACGGTAGCCTTTGAAGTTGGTGGCTACAGATTTTGGAACGAGCTCTAACATTCCTATTTAGGTTCGCGCAGTTGCTTTCCCTTCTAAGCAACTTGTTCTTTCAGCGTCACGAGACAGCACCGTTAGACAATGGACTCTGACTTCACCTCAACCGCCTTCTTACGACGATACGATTTCAGTACAAGCATCTGACTGGTTCAATGCTCTCGCGTTTGCCGAGCCGTCGGAGAAACACCCCAATGGTCTTATCGCAGCCGGTGGCAAAGAAACCATTGTCTATGTCAAGCAACCAGGAACCACCTCCGACTCGGATCCCCATCGCATCCTCCCCAGACACGCACACACAATCAGCTGCCTCGCTTTCAGCCAGGATGGCAGCAAACTCATCTCCGGTGGCTGGGACAGCCAGGTGTTCGTTTGGGACGTCGAGGCTGGCGATGTGGTGGCGGAGCTGCAAGGCCACACAATGACCGTCTGGGGAATCCTAGTCTACGACCAGAAGTTCGTTTTCACAGCATGCGCCGACAAAATGATCCGCATGTTCGATATCAACGGAAAGCTGCTCCGCACCATCGAAGGCCACACCGATGTTCCTAGATGCTTCTGCAAAATCCCCGAGGGCCACTGGTCTGGCGCTGCGTTTGCTTCTGCCGGTAACGATGAAATTATCCGTCTCTGGTCACTCGATGGCGCGCCAATGGGCGAGCTGCACGGCCATGAGGCATACATTTACAGCATTGCGATCACGCCTGATGGCGACATTGTCAGCTCCGGCGAAGATAGGACCGTGAGGATTTTCCGTGATGGACAGTGCATTCAGACTATCACCCATCCGGCTGTCAGCATCTGGAGTATAGCAGCATGTCCCGAGACTGGAGATATTGTCAGCGGAGCTTCCGATAAGACCATCCGGGTGTTCAGCCGTGACCCGGAGAGGTATGGTGATGCAGAGGTATGTTTCATTAGTCGTGGCGATAAGAGGACACGTCCCTATTCGTTTTGACAAGGTCATTAACACCTCATGCATAGGTTGTCAAGTCGTTCGAGGAGAGCAACAAAATGTACGCAATCCCAGCCGAAACCGCCAGCCAGAACATGCCATTTGAGAAAGAAAACCTTCCTGGGCCAGGTGAGCAATCCGTTACTTTTTCTTTATCTATATCTCCGCTAATCACCTTGAAAATGCAGATGCGCTTCAGACGAAGACCGGAGAGCGTGACGGTCAGCAGCTGTTCGTTCGCGAACATGACAACAGCGTCACAGCACACCTGTGGTCAAGCTCTAGGGGACAGTGGGATCTTGTAAGTGAAGACAGCTCCCCATAAAAACACCGAAACATCGCTGACCCAAATCATTAGATTGGCACCGTCGTTTCTGGTGAAGGCTCTGGCTCGGCCAAGAAGGAGCTGAACGGCCAGCAATACGATTACGTTTTCGACATCGACATCGAAGAAGGCAAGCCTCCCCTTAAGCTGCCATACAATCTTTCTGAGTCACCGTGGGATGCCGCGCGCAAGTTCCTTGAGAGGAATGAGCTTCCGATGAGCTACTACGAGCAAGTCGCCAACTGGATATCCGACAACACGAAGGGCGCCCGTATCGGACAGGGTTCTGGCCCAAGTCAACAGACACAGGCTTCTGATCCTTGGGGCATGGAACGCAGGTACCGTCCTGGTGATGTCTCATCTGGTGCTGGAGGACGCAAACTGCCGCAGCGCAGCTTCGTTTCGATCATCGAGGGAAACCCGGCCAACGCCATCAAGATTATCATCGACAAAGCGCAGTCGTCTGGAGACCTCACTTCTGAAGAGGCCGCGGCAGTACAAAAGCTCCCCGAACAGCTGCAAAACAAGAATGACCCCCACCCCACTTCTGAGCAGACCGCAGCTTTGCTCAAGGTCGCAACCACATGGCAACAGAAGGCCCGCGTGCCTGCCGTTGGTGTGCTCGCAGTGCTTGCGGTCTCCCCTGCATTCGTTGCATCAACGAGCATTGACAACGAGGACATCATCTCAACCCTCTCCAAAGCCTCCATCTTCGCGCCCAAGCAGGAGACTGCCAACAACGTTGTCCACGGCATCCGTCTCCTTGTGAACCTCTTCAAGACCGACGCCGGACGCCTCATCGCCGATGGCAACTTCGATCCTGCTCTGCAGGCCGTACGCCCGTTCGCCTCTGAACCCGAGTCTCCCGCGCAAGCTAAGGGACTCGCAACACTCTACCTCAACTACGCCGTGCAAACCGTTTCTCAGGCGCCGTCTGGCGAATCAGCAAGCCGCGAGGCGCGTGCTGAGATCTTGATGCGCGATATTGCTTTCATGCTCGAGTCTGACAGCCCACACGCGACTGATGGCGACGCTCTTTACCGTGCACTTGCAGCCCTTGGTACTCTCATCACGCTTGGTAGCGACTTCAGACAGAAGATGAAGATGGGAATCTCGGGAACGCTGCATCTTGCTGGATCGAAGCCGGCGGCTCAAAGGCAGGACACGAAGGAGCTTGTTGCTGAGATCCGCGACGAGCTTCGTTGAGTGCTGTGTTCTTTTGCGTGAGATGGGCTTTTTGCATGGATCGTAAGCGGGCATGTAGATAAAAAAAAAAGCTGGTATGGCTTTTAGTAGCGTAGAAATACAACAAGCATTCAATCTTGCGATGATCTTATTAGTCTTTCCACTCTGGAGGGGGTCATGAACACAAATCAAGTGATTCTCATGCAGTCTATGCTGACTAGACTCGCAAGCCCACGGTACTTATACTTAGGTACGACAGCGTCAAAAACCGTCCACGTTGCCACTCTATTTTTCGAATACTCTCTACCTGCGAGAGGCGTATACTCTTTCTTTCGCAAGCTGATCCTGCGTTCTTTGACTTCATCTTTGGCCATTCAAATTGTCTACATTCTTTCAAGAGCACATGCCATGCTGTTGTCTATCGGACCCGGGACCTCTTTCCGTTGGTTTCGACGGTATCTCCTGCCATTCCGCTCGCCTTTCCCCTCCTATTAACCTGCAGACTTGGGGCATCGCTTAGCAACAGTCGCAGGTAACATAATGAAATAACAAGTCACCTAGGAGACAGCTGGATGGCTGATGTGCCCCTTCCTCAAAGCTGCGCATCGCTCCCATCATTTTGTTTCGCCTGAAGGTGCAGTCGATACTATGATGTATGGTCATCGTCCTCGCTGCTCTCACAGCAAGTATAATTAATGACTTCCTGCCATACCTCATCACATAAAGTACCTTCCTTCCACACCGCCGACATTCCTGCTTGCCTGCTATTCTCTCACAGTAGAGGTAAGCACATTGCCGCCCCTCTTCCCACCCATATCGTTCTTGTTTCCATCATCTCTTCTCCTTTCCTCCTCTCCTCAACACCATCCATCAATTGGAAAAGCATCACCACGTTGTATCAATCCAACAACCCATCAGCACATACGATTTGTTACATCCCCATTCACCCTCAAACATGCATTTCCGTAACATCGCCATTCCCTTGGCACTCGCCACCCCAGCTCTGGCAGGCGTGTTAGCTCACACCACCACATCAACCACCGTCAGCCTGTGGGTAGAAGAGGCCACACCAGCTCCCTCACACGAGCCCGAGCCCACTCACGAGGCTCCTGAGCCTGAAGAACCCGCCGAGCACCACAACCCATCCCCATCCTGCCACCTCCCCAAACCCCACGAAGTCGACCGCCACTGGGACGACGAACGCATCCTGAACGACACGACCAAGCACCACCGCAACTTCCAGCTCTTCGCCGTCCCCAAAGGCGCCGAGAAGGACAAAGTCCGCTTCCCCATCCACCTGAAAGAGCACGCCTCGCGCAAAGACATCTGGACACTCAACACGACCATCCACATCCCGCAAAGCGACCTGGCCGGCGCCCAGCAGCCGCGCTGGAACCTCAAGCAAGGCGGCTTGCAAACCGACAACTCGGCCCCTATCAACGACACGCTGTACTTCCGCCTCTTCGAGAGCGGGTGGAAGCGCGACACGCGCGCCTGGGCGGCGAAGAAGGGCGCCTACCTCCCCGTGCTGACCACGAACCCCAACAAGAAGACTTACCACCGCGAGCACAACGCCAAACTCGTCGGCCGCGATGGCTAGCAGCTCATCCGCGACGACCACGAGCCACTCGTCTATACGCTGTCGAACAAGAAGTTCTCTCCGGAGGCTGGCTTCGTCGTCTGCTCCAGGGTGTCGTTCGGTTTGGAGAAGGTTCTTGCCGAGAAGCTGACTAAGGATGAGGATGACGCTGCGCGCCATATGCTTGGTGACATGCCGGTCAATGCGTGGGAGAAGGCCGATCACCACAAGCCTTCTGATCAGACGAGCGTTGTCGTCGACATCATCTATGCTGACAGGGTGGATGAGAAGCCTTGGGAGGATGTTGAGGGTCATGATTTCTGCTTCCCGGTTGTTTTGAAGGTATGTTGTCGCTGTCTTTCTGCCTTATCTATCTTCATTGCACACTGCTGACTGACATGGCTTGACAGACCGAGATCAAGGATCCCAAGTGAGGTCGCCGCCGACACATCTTCCTTACACGATCCTACCTACGACTTCTTTCGGCCGCGTTCGGTTGCTTTTGGTGTTGAGGGTAAAAAGCACCATCTGTTCTTCGGTTTGTTCTTTGCGCGATTTGCGATTGGCATGGCTTTCGGGTTCGGAAGGATTCTTGTTGGGTCTTGATTTCTCGATATGACAGTTCTTGTCTTGTGTTGGGCTGAGGATGAGTTCCTGGGATTGGCAATAATAGTTTTCTTGTATGCTTTCTTCTTCATCCCGCTCGACTCTCTGCTTCTCGCATCTCGTCTCAACGTGTTGCTTCATATGATCATCTCGAAACGCCCCAGCCATCTAAGTGACTCTACCATGCACATTTCTTGCTCAATTGAGCAGGCACGTTGCCGTGACTTCCTCTCAAACCGTCAACCTCTCTTTCAGGAAAGCCAACCCCACCGTCCCCACAGGAAATGCCGAAGAAACACTAATGCCTCTCAACCCCTTCCGCACGCAATCTCCCTTCCCTCACACCTCACCCCATCACAACCTCCCCCTCCCCCTCACAGCCTCGTCCCCATCCACAAGCACACACCACCCCTCGTCCCCCCTACTCCCCTCCTCCTCACCCCCCACCGCCGCCCCAGGCCACTCCCTCCTCGCAAACTCCATTTCCTCCTCCCCAAAACTCCCCGGCTGCAACCAAACAGCCCTGACCCCCACCTCCCTCGCCTCCTGCAAAACCTTCCTCGTCACCGCCGGCGGCGTGACGATGCTGAGACTCGTGTTTTTCGGATCGGGAAGGTGGGAAGGGGAGGGCAGGGTTGGGTGTGAAGTGCCAAGGGCGGTTATGGATGGTGTGGAAGGGTTGAGTGGCGTGGGAGGGGGGAAGAGCTGGGGCCGCGAGAGGTACCAGGTGAAGATTATGTGGCCGAATTTAGAGGGGGTGGAGGAGGCGCCGGCGACGGCGAAGAGGGGGGAGGACATGAATGTGCGGGCTGCTTGGGCCATGGGGGAGGGGGTTGTTGGCATGATGTTTGTTGTTGGCTGGTTGGTTGGTGTTGGTTGTTGTTGGAGACGTTGAGGTTTTTGGGTCGATCTGTTTTGATATTTTGGGTTGTGGTTGATTCTTCGATTTGATAGATTTATTAGTCTCTATTCCGGTTTCTTTGGATTGGGTCTATGAGTTGAAAGTGGCGTTGTTGAATTATTGGTCTTGTAATATTGCTTGATGTTGCTAATCCGAGGTGTAAGCTGGCACGGACCGTTTTCTGCCATTATTTTGTGGAGAACATTGAGGTCACCCGCCGGTCCCGGTGGATGGTGCCGGTGCCGAGGTTAGTTGTTGTGATACAACATGCATCTCGTCCTTTGGAGCTTCTACTTGCATCGGCATTCGAGCAACCGATGTCGGACGGCGAGAGTCGTATACAATAACTTACATTTCGTGAATCTCATCCTCTCGCTGGCTTTCAAACCATAGCACAAGAGAAGACCCATTTAGCCAAAACAATGGCGACTTTCGCGTAAGAACACACTCACACTACATCTCCAACACATGCACGTAGGTTCACTCAAACCACCCAAACTAACCACTACACCGCAATACTACCACAGCAAATCCACCTTCTCCCACGCCTCCTACGCCGCCTTCCGGCCCTCCTACCCGCAATCCCTCTACAAAACCATCCTCGCCTACCACCGCGGGCCCAAAACGCTATGCCTCGACCTAGGCTGCGGCCACGGCGTGATGGCGCGCGAGCTGAGCAAGAGCTTCGCCAAAACGATCGGCACCGATCCGAGCGCCGGTATGATCAAGCAGGCGCGCGAGATCTCGGCACAACATCAAAACGACACCAGCAATGAGAGCGACAAGACCCTCACGTTTCGCGAAGGAAGCGCAGAAGAAGGCTCACACTTCCTACCCGACGGCAGCGTCGACCTCGTCGTCGCAGGGCAAGCGGCGCATTGGTTCGATTATAGCAAGCTGTGGCCCGAAATGGCACGCATAGTAAAGCCAAACGGCACGCTAGCATATTTCGGATACAAAGACCACGTATTCGTGGACTTCCCGCGCGCCACGGAAACCATGCAGCGGTACGCGTACGACACGCACCCGGACATGCTGGGCTCGTACTGGCCGCAGCCGGGGCGGTCGTACGTGCAGGACAAGTTGCGGGTGATTCGGCCGCCGGAGGGGGAGTGGGAGGATGTGCGGAGGGTGGAGTATGAGCCTGGTGTGCAGGGGGCGGGGTCGGGAGAGGGGAAGATGTTTATGGAGAGGGAGACGACGGTGGGGGAGGTGAAGGCTTATGTTAGGACGTGGAGTAGTTATCATGGCTGGAAGGAGGCGCATCCGGGGAGGGTGGCTAGGACGGAGGGCGGGGAGGGGGATATTATGGATGAGATGTTTGAGAGGATCGCGAGGGAGGAGGAGTGGTTTGGGAGGGAGGAGAATAGGGTGAGGATTGAGTGGGGGTCGGGGTTGGTGATGGCTAGGAGGAAGTGAGTTGATTGTACTTGCTTGTGGTTTTGTGGACATAGAGATGTACGAATATGTGACATGACGATCTTTGGCGAGTAAATGCGCTATCCGTTGTGCATGAGAACACAATCAATCATAGTGCACTCCAAGAGTATAGAAGGGAGGATGTCTATCCTTGATCTCCAAGATGATAGACATATATATATGCATACGGAGCTAAAGAAATGACATATCACTCGTGCAAGGGTACAGTGGGTAACATCTCAAGCGCAAAAGACGGGCGTATTTGCATTATAATGGGTTGTGGCGAGCCTGATGGTTGAGGACGCAAGGTTGCGGGAGAACTCAATAATGTTGGCTGTCCCCACTTTACCATTTGAGCTTTAATAGAGGTAGGAAGGCACTGATGGGTATCTTGTGGGTATAGAGAGTCCTTTTCTTGTAGATGTATGGTAGAGTAGTCCTGTAGATAGCCAGCACGAATACGAATCACTTCATGGAATCAGCAAAAATGCAGCAAGACATGTACCCAGCAGCTCCGGTGCTCGAGCGAAACGAAAATGCCGAAATCGCAGCATAAAAAAAATCGTCTACGCCAATGATTACATATTGGCCTGATGAGAAAGTCAAAGCAATTCCGGAGCGTATGGCTCCATCAGATTTTGAAAAGCTCTCACCAGAGCTAGTTAAGAGCCAAACTCGCTGAATTGTGGATTGCTTACCAAGATTCCAGCGCGTTCGAGAGAGAAAGAGAAAGGCAATCCTGGTGCTCGCGTTGTGCCCAGTAGGCAACACATCGACTGGTGACCTTGATCACCCAAGCTGTCGTACTGAAGCAGCTCTCGCAGGGCTAGAAATGCCCGAAGGCCCCCTAGTGGTTTTGCTTGACCAACGACAAGATTGCATACGATCACTGGACAAGCGCAAAGAATACTGTAGCCAGGTTTATCTTGGCGAGTTCCGGAGAAACCTGGAGCTTATGATACGAGAGCTTTGGGTTACCGTTGACATCGTCGGCATCGAGTTCCAGTCTGTGTGCGCAATCTCTTCATCTTAGGAGACGAAGAGATATGAAGAACTCGTAGACAGAGTACCATGGCTCGATCAATTGCCATTTTTTCACCAATCTACACATATTGGCCATATTGGGGTCAAGAGTAGATCAGAGGCAACGAGTAGCTTCTGGACGCTGGCTGGCAATCTTTCAGAATCGCGGGTGCTCGATGCAGATCAAGAGACGATCTATAGTAACTTCTTCCGAGTCTTTTCGTCCGGATCTTATATTTCGATTGATGAGAGCCCCTTTTCTGTTATGAGAGTTCCTCGAGGTCTACCAGCAGGGCCACCACCTAGTACTTTCCAGCCTCTAGATATAGAGGGCCTTCGGAAGCTTCTGCGCCAGCGTGAGGATCTGGTATTAAGCATTGGCCTAGGCGAGCCTTTGGGACCCCAAGAGGCGCCTCAAAGCTCAAGGCTTGAGAGTCAGCCTAGTCTACCCGTGGATAATGGCGGTCCATTGGAGTTACAGCCTGAGGAAGGTATCATGCCTGAAGGTGCGAGTCAGCATACTGGTCTGGAAGAATCAGTAGTGGAAACAGTTGCTTTGGGTACCAAGCGCCCAGCTCTCGAGGAAGAATCTGGTTCGATAAAGCAGCCGAGGCAAGCTCCTGGTTCCGGTGACTATCCATGTCCTCACTGCCCTGCTGGAGACGTGCATCGCTACAAGAACTCAAAAAATCTTCAATATCACATCAAAACGAAACACCCGGCAGACTTTGTCCCCAGAAGTTTCGCCCGATATAATTTCGACGAGATCCCGTGTCCTCACTGCCCTGTTGAAGACATGCATCATTACGCGGATCCAAGATCTCTCAATGCACACATCAAGGAGAAGCATCAGGCAGAGTACGTCCGCGGACAACCTAGAAAGGCCGCAGGCATGGATGATATCGACACATCTCAACGCAGAAAGGCCGCAGACGTGGATGATGCCGACAAATTTCCATGCTTTTACTGCTCTCGTTCGTTTAATTATCAAAGGAGTCGGAACAAACACATCCGTCAAGATCACCCGGGACTCTCTGTTGAACAGCCAGCCAATTGATTGATTGATTGCCATGGGCAACGCCCGCCCGCGTGCACAGAAGAAGCCGCCGCCCATCCCACGTAGGCAAGTAAAGAGTAAACGTCGACGCTCTGATCACCTCCTCAATCAATTTCCCAAGTCAAAGGAGAGTGAATTACTTACTACTACTGCTCCTGCTACTACTTCCTACCGACTTCACTCAAGAAACGTCTATACCAAGAATCACCCTTCTTCCTCTCTCTCCCTCTCGAAAACACTCTCCGACTCGCATCAAGAAGACAAAGTCAACAACACACTCCTCTCTCTACAATGGTACGTTGAAACATCACATCTTCCAAAAAGACAGACCCTGCATTCGCATGTTGTTGTGTAACCACACAACAAAGCCCGCAAACAAGTGTGCAGCCAGTCGCAGCCAGCAGCAAACCCACCCGCCCGACGAACCCAAACCCAAAATAGTCTTTCCCACGCCGTCCTCCTCCCACTCTGCCCGTCCCGCGCCTTGTCAACAGCAACATCAACAACAACAACACTTTTGCAATCCTCCTCCCTCCGCCAAATAGCCACATATACACACAAACACATACTGCGCAAGACACACGAACAACTAACACAATCATGTCCGACCAACAGGCGCAAAGCACAAACTTCAAAGAGGCCTTCTCC